>JAODVM010302502.1:0-11852 GCA_025400095.1 Phenganax marumi
GGTTGTATCCATTTCGGATTGTCCTCCAAAGTGCTCAGCACAAATTGATGGTCCGACTCAACGAGTGAGGCCTTGCTACTCTGAATGGCAGAGGCGAACTTCTGCTCATTCTTGATCGACCTCTTCTCAGCCTTTTTTGCCCGACGTTCTAATGCCTTCCTACATGGTGTCCGAATTCCCCCAGACTTTCGCGGCATTGAACAATTTTGATGAATTAACCAAGAATGATGTTCTGATTTAAGCTGATGAGTTGAGCACAAGCTGCAGCAAATGCAAGCAGGATCAACTAACACTGTGCCATAAAAGCCAAGCAATGAGGTAGTCACTGCAATGGGGAAGATTAATGCTTACTGCCTGGACACTTCAGAAATGAAATATTAAATTGAAATATATCCTCTGTTGAGTGTCCGACTCAAACCAAGCAGTGCTGGGACACATAGTTCTTGTTCCCACTCCTGCTGCGCTGCGCAATTGAACTGGATCTGGGCAATTAGGCAAGGGGCATTGGTTAGCCAATTGCTACAGATTTAAACTTAATCTATTATGCATTACATACTTGACATTGAGCTGTGACTCAGTAGCAGCAACAGAATGAAAAGCACACAGTGGTACTTGATGAGCACAACTACACAGGTGTCACAGAGTTGTTAGCCACACAATAGGGCCACACAAAAACAAAGTGATTCCCCCTCCATCCGACAGACTTCGGAATAGCAGCAACACGCCGACCAGCTTCTTGAGGTAAGGAAGTGGTGCTTTAGAACTCTATGTTCTGTATTGTTGCCATGTAGTAAATGAGTGTTTTCTGTGAGCACAAAGAAACAACAATTTATTGTGGCTGATCAATGTTCTCCACCCAAGGTTTGGTGGAGAATATATGTGTGTAAGTTATACAGTATCGAGTTTGTCCGGCCAGAAATGCAAACTAGTTGATATTACAATTTGCACTCAGTTGGGATGCACATGCTGGTTTCATGGTTCCTAATTCCAAAAGACCATGCCAGGCTGGAACCATAGGGATGTAGATGCTCAATCCAATCCTCAGCCAATTGGTCAATTGATTGTAATTCACTGTGTCAGTGTCCAGCATGCCATTGTTTCCGAAAACATTTTAGGCAACCAGTATACAGAAACATTAGTCCTTCATTGCAATTGATGGACAAAAGGCTATTGCAAACAGTGAGGTAACGAGGTAATGCGAAAGTCACATTGTATACAAATTGGTTTCTCTGTCAGAAGGTGACAAAAGCCTGGCAGGACTCAACAAAGCAAGTCTCCTCACATCTCAACAATGGGTCATGATATGGCCATTTGGCAAATGTCTATCTCTTGTATTGCTTGATCTCCCTTCCAGTACTTCAAGGCCAGCGCAAATCCATCCATTGCACCCTTGTCCAGCCAAAGTGCACCTGGCATCCACTCTGCACACACAAAACTATTCCAATGGTAGTTCACTTGTGCATTTCCCAAAACTCAAGAGGTCAATCAACAAAACAACATGCTGCACTGAGGTGCAAATGGCACATCATGACTTGCACACTGAATTAGACCATGACAGGGAACATGCAAGTTTGACTACAATGAGAGAGTATTGGGATACATTAAATTGTTAAATCAGCCAGACTGTGAAAATATAACAGAGTCTGAAGCAATTGGGAATCCTTTAATTTATCACTTGTCTGTCTCCGCTGCACTTTTTATCAGCGGAGTCCACGCCAGGCGCTGCTGTAGTTCCAATTCTGTCCGCCAGAGCCCCAACTGCGTCTGCTGGAGGATGAAGCCTGCAGGCTTGGAATGGATTGCCACAACTGAATCCACTGACTGCTTTGAAATATGAACAAACAAATGACCGGTCCCATCAAGCACAGGAAAATGCACTGGCAATTACATGCCAAAGCACTTGGTCGTCATTCCATGGATAGGAGTCCGACCCTCTTTGTCCATCTCTGCCTGCAGTGATTGAAAAATTAAATGCTCAAGATTGACTACTGCCTGTAGTGTTACAAACATCATAAAATATCTAGGGCATTTGACCAGGCCTCATTGACTTTGCAACATTTGATGAACATGACAGTTTAGTATTATTAGCACTCAATTCAACAAGGTGTTGCAGTCTGTACTACTAGTGTTCACTCATTCAGTAGTGAGTGATCAGTGACTTGTCCAGCCTGGCACTAAGCCCAGCTCCTTCATCAGCTCCAACTCCTGAACCTTAAGCTGCTGCAGCTTGAGTTCTTTGTCCAACTGAGCATTTTTCTGTTTGAGTTGGTCCTTCTGAGCTTTGTCCGTCTCATGGTCCGGCAGTGGTTCGGACAATGCTGTTGGATCCAGCTGTGGCTCGATAGCCTGTGCTTGTTGGATTTCGGTGTCCAACATATTCTCGTCCTGGGCCTCCCAGTCCGGCACTTCAGGCTCCTCTAACGCATCCTCGTCCATTGGTGCGAAAGAGTCTCTGTAATGTTTGTTTTTGTCTGGGTCCGGCGGGGAGTCCAACTGGGAATCAGCCGCAGGTTCCTCCTCCTCATGAGCCTTGTCCAAATCCTCTGCACCATGTCCGTCTGGCTTCTCCTCCTCCTCCACCTCCTCCTCCTCGTCCTTAACTTTTCCAGTACCCTTCTCCTTCAGAGCCTCCTCCTCCTCCTCTGTGATGTCCGCCCATGTTTGCCGTTTTGCCCTGTTGGCAGCATCAAGGGCCTCCTGCTGCAGCTGAATTCCCTGACCGGCTGGCGCCAGAGTGACTGCTGGCGGTGGTCCGTCCGGCTGAGTGGGGCTTTTGCGCTTCCTCGGCGGCGGCCTGTCCGACTGTTCGGCTGCTGTCCAACTGTCTTCTTCGTCCTCGTCCTGTGTCCATGCAAGCCATGAATCACGGCGTTGATTTCTCTCAGCCTCAATTCGGTCCCAAATTACTTTCTCCTTCTCTGTGAACTCCTCCTCGTACAACATTTGTCCGGCATCAAAGTCCACAGGATGGAACCTTTCCCGAAGCTCCCTGCGGCAGTGCCTTTGCTTGGTGTCCAGCTGAATGCCCATTAGGTCCATCCTCCTGCCCCTGACAATCTTGAACGACATATACTCCTCATCATCACCTCAGCAAGTGCAAACATCTCATTGGCTTAGTGAGTTACCATACTAACTATACTATTGAATTACCCAAAAAATGTCATAATCATCCAAAACACCTAACATAGAACAAATGCTTACTAAGTAATGAAACTGAGTTGCTCCTAGGATGCATTGACCGCTGGCCCTTGTTCCGCAAAAGCGTATAAAAGGCGTTCTTGAAGTTTCTCCAACATGGGTTTGGTCCGACTTCACCTGAGTTGGATTCAAGGAAAAAATGGCTCCAAATACCAAAGGCTGAATATATGGTCTATATTAGTAGCCCCCTTGTCAATGAACCACCACTGAAGTCTTGCAATTTCTACATCACAAATGAGAAACAAAATTCATCATTGTAGCCATGGAACGCATAAGCTGCTGAGTAGTGTCCGACGCATTGATCCGTCCCCAAGGTCCCGAAGAAGCCAGGTTGGCAAATGCCTTGTCAACCAAAGCATGTTGGGGATGAATGAATGGGTTACAAAGAAGTATAAAATAACTTAAAAAGTCAAAGGCTCACTGAATGCGAAACAGTTACAACCCATTGGTCCTCAGTGGCGTCCAGCCTGCTCAAGAGATTGGCCGACGCTGGCATCTTTTTGAGCAGCCACGCGCGAGCCTCATGGACTGTCAAGCACCAAGCAAGCAAAAGGCCAATAACAAAATACTACATATTCTGAACTTGAACAAATTATCAAGCATAAAAAAACATTGAATGCTCTCAGTAAATGCCTCCAATAGTAAAATCTATGAGTCTACATCGAAGGGACCCTCTGCAGGCCCTCATGTCGGTACTCAAACATGTTGTCCACCCAATCATCCTGTGACCAACGTCCATCTGAATCTGTGTCCGAGCAGACTGCTTCAATTTCCGGCGGCACAGGGATCTGTCCATCTCTTCCCACCCACACTTCAGATCCATCACGGAGCCTGCCATGATCGCCTGGATGCATGGTCAGTCCTAGTCCTCCTTGTGGTCCAGTCAATCTGCTTCTCGGCCGCCTCTTTGGCGCTGCTGTCCGTCTGGGATTGCCATCTGGATTGTCCGGCCTGGCTTTAGGTCTGACTGCTGGGGCTGGCAGCGGTTGGTCCGACTCTTCATCCTCGTCCGACTCTTCGTCCTGAGGCGGTCTTGGTCCCATCATCACGCGATGTGCCCTCGACACAATGTGCGTGAGCCAGTCCGCCACACTCTGTGGAACGGTGACTTTGAACCACTCCATCTCCTCTGTCCCACAGAACGTCAAGAAGCAGACTGGCACGTCCAGCAAATGTCCCAAAATTGTCCCAAGGGTTGCTGACCGATGCCTGCCCTTGGTGCCTTGAATGACAATGTGACTGTGAGTCCAGTGAGTGTCAACAATTATACTATGTACTGTAGTGGCAAACTGCCCTGACACTCAATCCGACCTACTCTGAAAGTCAGCTAAAGTGGTTGCAACAATGTGAGTTGATATAATCCAACAAAGGCAAGTGGCAACACATTGCGAAAATGTACTGATGATGCTCGTTCGGCAGGGTCCGCTTAATGACAGTCAGCTGTGCAAGAAGAGAAACCAATGCAGGTACCAGATCCTCTTGGTCCAGCCGTATGAGAGCGTCCAGCACAGCCCAATTGTGGGAGGGGCAGCCTTGGTGAGTCATGAACATAGTACTACCAATTGCCAGTTGCGGGGCCAAGGTCGTTGGCAACAAATCTTCTAACATATTGGAAATATTGATTGAGTGGAGGGCTGGGGCAAACTAAAAGACAACAAATTTAACAATTATGATAAGGCACCTCTTTTGTCCGTGTGCTTATCTGGGTCGCTTGGCATCATCGCTCGTATGTCCACGTTCTGGTGCGTTGCCCCCATGTACATATACTTGAGGGTCTTCAGTACGACTTGGTGTCCGACTCTATAATCTCCTCAGTGTTACCAGGACCAGCACAATTGAACATAGGTTCAGGGTTCCATTCCAGTCTAGTAAACAAGGACAGGATTGTTGATAGATAAAAATATATTATTTAAGAACATGTCTATACATATTTAATAGTTAACTTTTCTGATGATAGTACAGTTTTGAATGTGTTTCACGTAGTATATTGATCACCACCACACCCTGGTCTGATGTGTCACTGTTTGGCAAAATGATGCACTTCAGCACTTTGTTCATTGGTGTTGTTGGTAATGAAAGGAGGCATGGATGTGCAAAACTGTCAGAATATTTCAGGGAAGTGCTACAGCTTGAACTTCAGAAGATGGTTCCACATGCCAAATAGTTCAAGTCAATAAGTCAAGTATGTTGTTTCATCCACTACTGCAAAGTCATACAACTCAATAGTAGGTTCGAAGAACATGCATTCAACAACATCTTACAAGCCAAGCACCTGACTCTCCCTGACCCAAATCTTATAACATTGAAGATGTGTCAAAAAGATTGTGACTCTGTGACTGTGTCCATTCATATGTTTGGCATTCAACTGTAATATTCCTCATTGCTTCAGCCTGCAACTGACGCAACCCAAGACTCCTCGTCCTCTGGTGTCCACGTACTCCCAGTCCGCCCCATAAACAACAATTGCCAAGCCCGGAAGTGCCAAATCCTCGCCCGGCTGATTCACAAGCTCCGGCATCATTGTGTCATCCTGGTTGTAGTCCAGCTTCCCCCTGCTCCGGGCCCTCGGAACCCTTGACATTGTCCGGCAAAGGAAGTACAACTATAATATGTTCAGCTGAAGTACGTCTGAAAGTGGCTGAGTACGTTGAAGTATGCAGTATGTCTGATAAATGAAATAGTACATCTATGACATGAATGAAATATTGACATGGACTGTGAATGAACATTTGTCACCTTTAAACATTTGACATGGACTATGGCATTTCCCATCTCCATGGGTGTGAGTCAGTGTGTGTGAGCTGAGTTAGTGTGTGAGCTGCCTGCTTGCATTTTCAACTCTTTGCTGGCTGGAGCCGCTCATCGGTCTGCAGCATCTCAACAATAAAGACTCCAACAAATGATTCACATCAACCCTTCAATTGCTCACTGAGTGCTATCAATTCATGTACATACTTTCTTAATCTAGTGTGTGTCAATGTCGTTCAGTGGACAGAAACTGCAGAGGGACACAGTTTCATCAAAGCTGAACCACCCTGATTCAATTGGCCAATGGCGCCTTCATGTGGTCCAGCAAAAGAGCTACCAATGTCAAGCCTCATGGTCGGCCGAAGAAAAGGACACTGTGACTAGTTTGGATCAACAGTAGTGGTCAAGGGTATTCTTCAAGGAACAATTTGTTGATGCATGGAATGTATGTGACCATATACATTTTCTTTAGCAACATGAAGCTGTATGTTCAGCAATAAACTGAGCAATGTTCTTAACATATTGCTGAGCTGCTGGAAGTAAAGGAGGTGCCCAACTACCCAATCATCAAACTGCAACAAACCCCAACCCAATAAGCTCCTAATTTGTTCGAGACAGCAAGCAACCCATTCTGACATTATTTAAGCGGCATCTCAGAATGAACGCAGTTAACAAACAAAAGATCCGCACTGAATTCAAGGTTTAGCTTGTCCGGCACAAAACATTAAAATATCAACTGCTGGCAGCAATAACATCTCCAAATCAACTTTACAATAAATACAACAGCTTCACTTGGAACAGGCAATACTTCAAGACCTGGCCCGAATTCCCTGTAGTCTATAATCCGAAATGAGCCTCTTTGTCCAGCCCTGGCCAAATGCACCTGCATAGGGAAAGAATCGAGCAGTTTTAAGATCTAGATTTTTCGTTCAGCTAAGCAAGTCAGCCACGAAGACACGAAGATATATGGACACTGCCGAACGAAAACACATGATAGATTGCATTGCATGTACTGAGACTACATCGCGTACACAACATAAATCACTTCAATCATAAAATACATACAGGTCTGCAGCCAAAGCAATCACTGTTTTTGCCAGATGGCAAGCGAAATGTCGGTCCACATTTGTGGACATAGAATCAAAATTGTCCGACTTGTTCGACTACTTACCGTATGTCATTGTTAATCCTTTCTTCCCTTTGTACATATCCATTTCAGAAGCATCCGAGATCTGCTGCTCCTTGAATAGGTTTGACGATTCTCAATATTGGAACTAGTATTCTTATGACTGCGCATATGTATCTAAATGGCTTGCCTTGCAAATCAACACATTGTATTGTATATATATATATTTGTTTAAAATGAATAGAAACTAAAACCCACCAATAGCAACGCTTACTTAATTAATGTAAGACACCTGCATGCCCCTCTGCTCCATGTCCTGCCACTCTGTGTCACCTTTTGCACCTTTTTCACCTTTTCCATAATAATATCTTCTGTCATAGACCGCAAAGTCCTGCCTGTAGTTCTCCGGCACCCTTCGAGGGCCTTTTCCGTGATACCACTCATACTCATAGTCATACTCCGGCCTCCAGTAATGTGGTCCGCCTTTGCCTTTGCCACGGTGGAACCAGTAGTCCGACTCAGAGTAGTCCTGCTCAGATTCCTCCATATACTCACTGCCCGACCTCTGGCCACTGGCAGCTGGCCTTGACCATCTTGTGCCTACCACTTGTGGAAGGTTAACAATCCAGCTCAATGAAATCCATTGGTGGAAACCCCCTTGTGCTTTCAGTGAATTCATTACTCATTGTTTCAAGGTTCATTGCTGGGCTCAGTTCTAAACAATTAAAAAACATTAGATTCAACATATAACTTTCAACTTTATAAGCATGACCCCAGCCTTTTTGTTCACTTGCTCCAGTGCTAGATTCAGCTTCAGCAAGTTCCTTCTTCAGCTCCAACTCTCTGACCCTCAGCTGCCGGAGCGCAATCTCCTTCTCCATCATTTCACTTGATTTGTCCGACATTTCAAGTCCATCTCCTGAGCTGGCAGGCTTGTCCAACTGCACTGGTTGCTTGTTGCCCTTCTGCGGGTCCGGCTTTTCAGTTGCCGGAGGAGGTGGCGGAGGCAAGTGATCGAATTCCGCCTCCTCCTGTTTGTCCTGCTTTGGTGGCTCTGGCGGCTTCGGCTTTGGGTCCTGCTGCTTCGACTGAGTTGGAAAGGCCTTGAACGGCTCTGTTGGCTTAGGCTTGCTGGGGGTGTCCGGCTTTGGCATTGGCTTGACCGCTGGCTTGGATGGTGGTCCGACAGGTGGTCCAAAGAGTCCGCCTGGTCCTTTGGCTTTCCCCTTGGCTTTGGCCTGCTCTGCTTCGGCCGCCAATCTGTCCGATTGGGTCATCAAAAATAGTCTGCCCTTCTGGGAGTCGAATGTGTGTCCCTTTCCATTGTCCGGCGTAATGTCCGACTGTTTGATGTTTGGGTCCAGCTCTACCAAATGCTCCTCCTTCTGCACTGTCCACATGTCCGTCTCCTCTTTTGACCAAATAGTAGTGTGCCAAAATCTCCGTCCTTGATCAATGTCCTCGTCCAAGTGCTTGGTGATCTCCCCAGGAAATGCTCGTGTCCGTTTGTTCTCCGGCACTCCTTGTGCGTCCAGCCTCCGGCCTCGAGCGAGCTTGTAGCTGATGAACTCTTCATCATCGCCTGCAGGTTGATTCAATCATATTCAGTCACATGAACTCACCCTTGCAAAATATTTAGAGTAATTCTTCAGTTGCATGTTTATTAGGATAGGTGAAAGACATTGAGAAACTGAACAATCAAACAAAGCAAATAGGAATCCAAACAACTAGAAAAAACACAATGGCAAAGAACAAAGGTTGCCCACCAACATCAATGCCAGTGGCTCTTAGGGTGCATTGCCCGTCTTGACTTGCTAAGCAAGATCTTAAAAAAAGCAGAGCGAAAGTTCTCCCAAATAGGTGCAGTACCTTTTCCCTGTCCGATTCCAAGATTGTACTGTCCTTAGTATGCCAATGTCTAAACAATCTGTACAGTATGACTTGAAAGGAAGCTATTGAGAATACTGGATGCATCGTCAAAGAAAAATCATTCACAGGTATATCAAAATAAATACTCAGCTGAAACCCAGGAACTGCAAAGCTGGTCCGTCGCGTCTGCCAATATATGTCGGCCCCAAGGGCCCTTTCCGCAAATATTTGCTGCCAACTTAGCTAGAGCAAATGTCACAAACAAAGGAACAGCTGGCAGAAGAATAGAAACAACACCAAAAGTTCACAAGTAAAGTAGTGCAAGTTACAACCCACATGTCCTCCGTGCAGTCCATCCTGACCATCATTGAGGCCGTCGCAGGAAGATTCCGAAGAATAAATGTCCGGGCCTCAACTCAAACATTTAATATCAAGCATACCAACGAATATTAATCTTTGGCTGCTGCATTCTTACTGACAATCTAATGACTATTGGAAAACCTCACTCACTACAACAAAACAACAACTTTATTGAACATGGGACATGACATGGTTCTAAACAGTAGACTGACAGAAGAAAAATAGTTGCACTAAAATCAATCCAATCAAAGTGACCTGTCGCACCGCGTCCATCCGGAATTGGAACATCATATTGATATTGTCCGGCGAAAATCCTGATCTCCACTCCTTGGAAGGTGGCCTCATCCCGAGTGGGATTGGCACCTCTCCAGTTGGTCCGACAACAGCTGGTCCATAGTTTGTGTTGCCCTGGTCGCCTGGATGCATGACCACCCCAGCGCCAAACCTAGTAGGTCCACTAAGTTTGGGAACAACGTTTTGTCCGGCTTGTTCGCTAGAGGTTGACTCCACCTTCGATGGGATGCTCTCCTCAGGAGTGTTGTCCGGCTTGGGTACTAATTGTCCTCGAAGAAGTTTGTCCACCTTGAGGCTCAGCTCCACAAGTGGCTGCATTTTCTCCGTCGGCAGCACGGGAGTCCACCACTCCGGCTTCGCTGTCCCGCAAAAACTCAAGAAGGTGACCGGGCATTGCAGCAAGGCACCCAAACATGTCCCAAGAAAGGCCGACTGCATCATGCCCGTCTCACCTCAAGCATTGACTGACTCAAACTAGATTGGTATATTGCTTATTAAACTGATTCTTCTGCAAACAATTCGCAGTTCAAGACTAACACTACTAGTACCCCACCAAGCGTTCACAAACAAATCAGCCCATCCAGGACAAAACTACAACAATTGATTATTCTCTCTGACCAGGGCGCAGTAAAGTCCGACCAGAATTTCATGGTCTTTGTCCGGCGTGGTCCTTATTATTGCCCTCATCGTGGCCAAAGCAAAGACCACAGCCTCCCTCCAATGAAGACTCTTGCTCATCAAAGTCTCCAGCCGCTCCAAATTGTGCGATGGGCAGCCTCAGTCACCAAAACTTAATCACAACTGACAAAGCATGCTGCTCTATTTCGATTAAATTGAATTCAGTCGGAAATCAAACAAAAGACACATAGTGAACTGCTGCTCTTAATTAAAGTAAGCAGCCCTTCTCACTTTGTTCCACAAAAAATTCTCCTGACCCATCAAGCATGGGCATAAAGTGTTCCGTGTCCAACTGAATCAGTGTTGCAGAACCGTAGATGAACTGGAACACATGGGGTACGACCGTAGCGCCAGGTCCCCATTCTTAGCTCACACAATTGGCCAACTTGAGTTTAGTCATTGTACACAAACACCTGTACTGTACATATTTGGCCTGTCTAAAACTGTGGTTGTCTAAGTTGCAAGAACACTTATTAATATCTTTTCAGCATGATTGTGATCCTTTTCTGTTTCAATGGTGGCAAAACAATTTGTCGATGATTTCAATGAGACTGTGGCATGAAAGAATAGGTGCTGACTTGATGAGGCACTGCTCACAAACATTGTGATTTAAGCGTTCACTGTCTAAAAAGTCAAGTTTTGGAAGAATCATACATACAAGCAAATAGACCTGATGAATTCATGCAACACACGTTTTCAAATGAGTCACATTGATGTCAAAATCTTCTTTTGAAGACCTGATATTCAAAAAAAGAGTTCACATTGATTGGAGTCAGTGCCAAACCAAATTACACTTGCAACTGAGACTCCATTTCCACGGGTAACATCCTCATATTCATGGCCCGACCCATAAATGACCAGCTTGAGGCCCGGCAAACGGCATATGCCATTAGTCGTCTTGTTCGTGATCTTGATTGGGTCCATCACATTGTCCAGCTTATAGTCCTTCGGCCCTCGAATCACTTCCGCAGGATCCGGTTCCATGGCAGCGATGCCGATTGTCCAGTTGTCCAGTTGTAGTGAAGGTTTGTCCAGTTGTCCAGCAATGGTTTGTGAAGGTGAAAGTTTGTGAAGGTTTGTTGCTGTTGATCTCAACATATTTTCACATGTTGCACTACTTCATGTTGCCATATTTCAATTGACCTAACTACCTTTGTAACTCTATGCTATGTGTTTTAGGGCATCAGGGTCTTCTGGGAATCTATGTCGAATGTGTGTGTGTGTCTGTGAGCTGCTGGGTGCCTTCTGACTGAGCTGGCATCCTGATTGAGCACATCTGTCTGCAAACATGAAGGTTTCAATGAACAAGTGCTGACTGACTCTCAAATGTGAATGAACCTTTAGCTTTGAATTGTCAATGCAAGCTGAAATGAGGTTGTCACTGCTGGTTGCAAACTAGCAGCCTCTAAACAAACAACTTCTGTCCAGCTGCCCTCCCATACTACCCTCAAACGATCACCCAAGTGCACCTCCATTGGTCCAGGTCAAGAGCTGCCAGAGTCTGGCCTCAATTCAGTTGACTTGAAGAGAAACATGCCTAGTTGCAACCACAACCTAAAAATTATGTATGTTGAAAGGA
>JAODVM010302723.1:0-11851 GCA_025400095.1 Phenganax marumi
TTCAATCTTATAGTAATATTGACATCAAGAGCCGAAGTTTATTTTTCTATTAATTTACGTATTGAAAGAAAAAAAAAATTGAAAATTGAATATAAATTTCAATTCTGAATCTCTGAAAAATTTGAACGGACAAATGACCCACGGATTGCTTGAGAGTAAGTTATCTAAAAATGGTGAATATAAGATTTTAGGACGTTTTGTTGACAGTTTTTGCGAAGATACTAAAACCGTCCATCAATTTTTTGGATGTTTTTACCACGGTTGCGCTCAGTGTTATGACGATCATGAGTTAAATTGTGTTTTACACGAAACGTTTTACAATTTACATGAACGAACGATGCAGTTTGTTGAAAGCCTGGGAGCCAACTTTTATAACATGGTCATCATGTGGGAATGCGAATACATGGGTAAAACGAAGCTTGACAATGAGCAAATGAAAGACAAAACAAATGTTTTGTTTGAAAGTTTACCCTTAGATCCGCATGACGCATTATTTGGTGGGAGAACCTCGCCGGCACGATTGTACTGGTCATCAACTCAACCCTAGTCCAAAGCTTTGTATATTGATTTCTGCTTGCTTTACCCCTATGTTCAAAAGAAAAACTACCTTCCCTGCATGCATCCAAAGATCTATGTTAACGAAGAATGCGACGCAATCGATTTAAAAGATGTATTTGGTCTAATAAAATGCTCAATTTTACCACCGCGCAACTTACTTTTTCTTGTTTTACCAGCGCGCATTAATGAAAAACTAATATTTACCCTTTGTTACACTTGTGCTAAAGAAAGACTGTATGATTGCACACATGCTGATGAAAACGAACGCTTGATTCGTGGTACGTGGACCAGCGTGGAAGTTCAAAAAGCTGTGGAAATGAGTTATACAATTCTTAAACTTTACGAAATTTATCATTATACCAAGAAGGACAAAATATTTTCCGATTATGTAAATACTTTTATGAAAATTAAACAAGAGAGTTCGGGTGTTCCTGATTCGTGTTTCAATCAGACTACAGGTGCGATAGATGAAGAAAAAATGAAAAACTTTATTGATGATTACTTAGAACACGAAGGCGTGGAATTGGAATAAGAAAATATTGAGCATAATCCTGGCAAATGTACCGTGATGAAAGCATTATTAAATTCTTTATGGGGTAAATTAACACAAAATGAGAATAGTAGGGTTGTTTCTTTTATCGATAGTCTTTACAATTTCCAAGTTCTGGCAAATGATCGCACACTTTCAGTGACGTCATTAGAATTTTTAAGCGAAGATTTAGTAAGAACAACGCATCAAAAAACATCATGTACGTCAACACCTTTAAAAAATCGTAATGTCATTATCGCATCATTTGTGACAGCTTATGCTAGACAGGAGCTATTTCAATTGTTGAATAAATTAAAAGAGTGCGTGCTTTACTTTGACACGGACTCCGTGATTTATACGTGTGAAAATGAATATGAACACATTATACCCACAGGCGAATACTCAGGCGACTTGACAGACAAATTACACTCAAAACGTAAAGTGGGTGATGACGAGAAATTTATTGAAATGTTTTGTTCGACGGGTCCCAAATCTTATGCATACCTCACTAACGAATACACTACCAACAATGTAAGTGGAAATGCATCAAGTTGTCGCGACAAGGTTATTCATTGTAAGGGTTTTACATTAAAAGATGAGGGCAGACAAAAAATAACTTTTGATTCAATGAAAAGTTGTATAGAAGATTCAGAAAGAGTGATAGAAGTTAATTGTACTAATAAGATTACGCACACAAATCAACAAAATGTGATAGTTAAAAATGAAAAAAAAGTATTTAAATTTACGTTCAATAAACGCATCGTAAAACCAGATTTCTCAACTAGTCCCTATGGTTATAAAGCAATCGAATCGTAACAACACGAATGTTTTTTAGATACGCAGTATAAAATGTTGCAGGTTGAAATTTGAGCATCCTTTTGTGATGATGATATGCGGACCTAGCCAATGCGGGAAAACTCACTTCATATGTCGATTACTCATGCTCAACGACGATATGATTAGCCCACCTATAGAAAGTCATCTTTTGTATACTGCCGAACACGATTTGTATCATGAAATTGAAAAAATAGTTGAAGAACGTAAAGATTTCTCATCTTTGAAAAGCATACGTTTCATAGATTGTAACCAAGGTATACCGAGCATCGAGACGATAATGAAAGAAAAGGAGGGAAATAAACGAATACTTCTTGTTATGGATGATTTAATGGTACTTTCACTTCAAACTAAAGCCAATCGTAAAAATTTTAATAATCTAGTGAGTAGGGATGGCCATCATAAGGACATATCGGTAATATATGTTAGTCAGAACTTACAATACGGCAATGGAGACTTAAGAAATGCGTGAATCAATTCGCATTACATAGTATACTTCATCAACCCGATGGATTTTCGAAATCTGTTAACATTTATGCATAACCAAAAGATACCCCACGAAGTTACAAAGTATATCATAGAAGATGTTGCATCAAGAAAACATGGCTACATCGCATTTGATGCCAACCTGAAAGCATATGCAAATGCAAAATAAGGTCAGGTGTATTCCCCGAAGATGACACGTACATTTATGTTTATCAAAGAAACGATGATGTAAAATAATTGTATTTGTAAATAATTTATTTCAATTCATTCATCATATTTATATAATTACAACATGATTGATTTTGTTTACTTTTTCTGCATTTTTTCTTGTAAACATCTATTATCTTATCCCCGTACAGACGAACCACTAAATCCATTAATACATATTCATTATAAACCAAATTGTTTGCTTTATTAGTTAGTTTTACAACACGCGTATGACCTGTATTAAAACACATGTCGTACATAAACAGCAAACACCAGACACCGCACGTTTTTGAGATTAAACTTTGTCTTTGCACAGCTGCATAATTTATCCATTTACACCCTAAAGTATTCTCTACATAATCTCTCCAATATTCACGTTTGTAAAACGATATGGGGTTAGCGTAACTATCAAAGTAAAAAACATGCTTGCAGTTTTTCCACATAGCAATCCAATGTTGACCATCTTCGTCTTGTTCATCTGTACTCCATATCCAGCAACATTGATCGTGCACATTTGACGGTTGAACATCTGCAGGATATGCACTTAAATAGTACTTTTTTACCCGCTCATGATGAAACGCAATTTTGTTCAATTCATCCGTGTCTGTAAAACGATTGATGAAACACACAAAATTCATTTTAAAATTCGTCGTCACTGTCTTTCTGACCTATGAAGCCATTATATCTGTCAACTATTTTTTCAAATTTTTTTCTATTTCGAAGTCTGTCCTTCATCGGCGTTCTTCTTACTGAAGATGGTTTAAGCTGTAGTCTTCGGAGTTGAGCTGTTTTCTTATAATTTGGTGTTATGCCAGAGGGTAATTTAAATGGGCCGGATGTAGTTTGACGCGGTAAATCTTTACATCTTTTCTTAATTTCAGGATCTTTTATGTACGAAACAGGAAAGTTTAACATTTTAAGCTCGCTTAATACAGCATTGGTTTAGTTTTTTGATAAATTTTTGTCTTTTTTCGTTCGTGACAAATCATCTATTATGTCTGTTGTACTAGTCTTAATTCGTCGCCGATGGACAACAATGCCTTGATCGTCGTTTTTTACATTATTTTCTTTCATCAATTTCCTTAGATTTGTTTGATTTTCCTCAACTGTCCCCCTTCTAATTACTACTTCTTTGTTCCTAGCTTCACTTGTCACATATTCGTCCTTTCTTTTTAAGTAATCTCCACGCATACTACCCAATAATTGCAGTGGTAAATTTGCATTTTTTCAATCAATTGTAGCTTTCCAATTAAGCAACAGTCTCTGGCGTTCTAGTAGCTTGTTTTAATATAGAATCCTCGCTTTCTTTTTTACTGAGTAAATTTATTAAATTTTCAAGTTTACTTGCACTAACTAGTTGCAACTTTTCTACTGGTGCACTTGTCATTTCTTATTTTTTCTTCTTGTAAAATGTTTAGTGCGTCTCTGAAGTAGTGGCGTAAATGAAAGTTTTCTACAAATAGCATTTTTCTATCTTGACTATCCATTTTATCAGACAGAAGATCTCTCATTAACTTTCGATTTGGGGTATCAACATCTAACCGAATTCTTTTATCACAAATAAATCTTGTTAATTTCATTAATTTTCTTTCTATTTTTTTGTATAATTTTTTCCTCTTTTTCTAAATTAAGTGAAAAATTTTTTTTAAACACGGTATAAATTCATTTTTTTCCCTTTTTCTTCACGTCTAATCTTATTAAATTCAAACAATTTTTTAAAAATATTTTGAACAATAAATGCATTCATTTTATGGTCATTGTCATGGTCATCATCATAATCATCATCGTCGTAATTGTAATCATAATCATTATCTTCATAATCATACTCATAATCAGTATTTTGTTCGTCGTCGGTATAATAATATTCGTCAGCACTTTCGTTTTTATAATTCTCTACACACGCATCATTTTTTCCATGCAACCACCATCATGATCACATCCATCATTGTCGTAATTATCATTATTATTATTATCACACAGATCGTCGATGCCGTCATCATCCTCATGTATCAATTTGTTTTCATCATTCATTACGCGTATTTTGATATTACGGGTTTGATACGTACAATCGGCTGTTGTAGTTGATTATGATAGTCTATAGTCTTGTTGTTCTGCTTTATTGTTTTCTGCATAATAGGCAAATTTGTTACATTTGTCATATTTGTTGTTGCACAACAACGCCTTGAACGATTTTTCTTCATGTTTTATTACTCTTGCTTCGAGGAATGCTATGAAACATGTGAGTTTTAAATGTTAAGTCCATCTTTTTTCAACATCATATAACGTTCTAAAGTCGCTTCGATATCCACCCTTAATCTCGTTTTTAAACTCGCCAAAATAAGAATTTGATACAGTGCTTCCAACTCATCTGATAGGTCCAATTCTAATCCGACATTGCCCGAAGTAGTGTTTTGTAATGTTTGCACGTAACCGTCTTTATTTGAATTTAAATCAAGCGCCAACAACTCATAATCTGATACAAAATGGTTATAGCTGAATGGTTTTTCACGATTTCTACAATTTATCACTGTAAAAAACCTGTGCATGCATCTTTTTTATCACGATAAACAGGATGTATGGTACCCTCATTTACTTTAACTTCAAAACGTGTGAATTTTAACAGTTGAAATCTATATGGGTTTAATACATGCGTACCATTGTATCTTGCTTGCGTCGTCAAGCCAACAAACATGTGTGACGGTTTGGCACCATTAAATAAGTTGTTATATTTTAAATATTGCACTCCATCCGGCACTGCATGCATCACGAATCGATATTTAAGCGAGAAATAAGATGTTTCCTTTCCTTCATTAACCATTATTGAGTTTATTGCTGCAGATAACTGCTGATTAGTTTTTTACATCAATCCAACAAGTTTTGAATCTCAAATTGCAATATCGTTACCAGCAAACAAAGGATCAGTACCAGCAAACATATACTTATTTTTCGCTGCACGACTTAATTGAACTTTTATGTCAAAGTCTGTGGGTATATATCGATCACCGCCATTCTCATTAAAACCGCTAGGGTCTAAAATGTCTTTACATACAAAAGTCGCACCATTGTTGGTTAATTGTTGTCTTGCTCTAGCACCTAGATTTACTAATCCACCACCAGCATCACCCACGTTCACTAAACTATCGCTATTTCCGGACGTGTCGTGATATCCTTTATGAATATTTAGAAAATCTTTATATTGCGATGGTACTTCCCTTGTCAAATGTTTAATCCAGGACACATAATTTTTATGACTTGTAGAAACATTTATTTTCTTCTGATTAATAAGAACGTCTTTGGTGGAAAATACAGTGCGAAACGGATATGGGTGGAACCCTACTACACCACCGTCATGGGGGTGGGCATTAACATTAGCTACCGTAACAACCTCAATTTTTCCATGTATCTCAACTTCACTTGATTTAATAAGTCCATATTCATGTTTTTGACGTGTAAAAGTATAATCACTAGCTAGCGGGTTATCAGTTGGGCTAGCTTCCAGAATAAATGGTCTTATTTCATCTAATGTTATATTAAAAGGCAAGCTTTTAAATAACATGGCAATAGGGTCACTAATAAGATTATCGTGCTTTTCAATAAGATCCTGTTCTTCTTCAACAGGTTTGAGTACATTAATACTGCCCCCCTCACCCATGTTCACAGTTCAAAAGTTGAACGATAATTAAATAAAAATCACACAATTTGTACAATATATCTATTTTCTTTATGCATTTTAACATACATTTATTCTTTACTATATTTTTATACCAAGAATATTTCCAAGAGTGCCGAGAGTTTGAAATCCTAATAAACCTAAAGCCGCACCAGCACCAAAACCGCTACCTCGTTGTTTTCTCTTTCGTCGTTTTTTGTACCTTTTCTTTTGTTTAGCATAATATCTTTTTCCTATTTTCTTTCTTCAATACATTTCTTATAATGTATTTCAGTATAGACGGATCCACTCTAGATTCCCTTCCACTATTGCTAATATTACAATTATTATTACTATTATAGCTATTCAGCAGTGCTCATTTTCTTTTTGTTGTTAGGTGGTTGTGTTGGTGGGGGTACAAAACCGCTGGCACGGGGGGAAAGGGATAACTATGGTTAAAATTTTGCGGTGGTGCAATCTGATTCTTTGTTCTTTCAAATATAGTCTGCAAATGGTTCACATTTAAAAAACATGTATCTTTATAGCTTGTCATGGGGTGTCTTCCTTTCAAAATTCTTTTATAAAGTTCCACGTCCATTTTAAGTCTATTCTAACTGCAAACTTATCTCTATTCTCTCATCTGTCACTTTTTTCTTGTTGTCGTCGTACGCAATCCAGAAATGTCTGATATGTCTGATATATCAGAAATGTCTGATATACCCAATAAATTTTCGGCAACAATTGAACGTGTATGACTAAAGAGTTTGAGCGGTGTGTCTGTAGGTTTATGAAACAAATTACTATTTAAGGAGATCTTTAAATCGGTGTCAGCGTTGAAACCAAGCATAAACTTCAATTTTTTTGAGAGATTTAAAACAATTTCGGTTTCACCACCACAGTCAACTATATGGAATTCATTTAAAACACCATTACTCCACACGAGGTTGTTGGGGTTTCCCGATTGATTTTGTTTAAAAGCAAATTTCTTATGCATATGAAAGAAAAAAATAATCTTCTTGTCATCTGTTTTCTCGACAGTAGTGTTGTATTCGTTCAAACACAAATTCATAAGAGCAAGTAATTGGTCCATATCAAAGACCCCCTCAGGTATGGTAAATCTTTCACTTGTAAATTTGAATTGACACTTGTCTGTCTGCCAGAAATATCCATATTTCATAACGAAATTAAAGTGACATTCATCCTTTAAAACAAATTTAGTCGTCAACGGATACGACACATTCAATGCCTCAAGATACGTTCCACGCGTCTCACAGTTAATGGGTTCATCCAATGTCATGACAACGTCGTTTGTATAATTAACACACCTTATTTCTTATTTACCGAATTGCTAATTATCTGCAAATTTGTCGTGATATTTTTCTCAACTCCTCACGATAAAAAATACCCTTTATTTTCTCGTTTTTATCATCTATTAACATATAAGTCTGCTGATCCGTTATATATACTTTATCAACGGTAAATATCTCACCAACCCACTTCTGCAAACTTGATTTTTCAAACACACTATTTTTAACTCTAGACACTTGTACTTTATCACCTTTATGCAATAATTTCTTAACAGGTTTTTTCTTATTTAAAAAACCCTTCAATATTTTTGCTTCATTTTTTTCTTATTCCAAAAAACATCTTTTGGGGACAATCCGTGCAAGCTTCTGTGAGGGACTTCGTTATATCTTTCAACAATCAGTGGTAGGTAATTAACGTAATTAAATCCCCCAAGGACTGTTAAAGTATGTCTTATCATCAGCTTAAGCATCTGAATAAATCTTTCAGCATGACTTGCTTTAATTTTGCGATCATATGTGTGAAATACTAAAACTCGATATTTCTCGATACATTCTTTACGTATCTTTTGAAATTCGCTACCCTCATCGCATTGAATCTTTTTCGGCACTACATCATTCTCTTTTAAAATCTGCTCAAATTTCTTCTTTACATTTTCACTTCTTTTATTTTTCAACATTTTAACAAATGCATAACGCGATGCAACATCCACACAAACCAATAAATATCTATATTGATAATTATGTCTTGATAAATCATTCATTTCTGCCAAATCTACAGACCATTGATCATTTACGTTATTTACATTAATTTTTAACCATCTATATCTTTTTAAAACTTGATTATGTAAAGAATAAGCACCTTTTTGTTCATCCTTATCAAATTTTTCACCTTTCAACAATCTAGAAGCTTTCTTAATTAGGTCTACATCAAGAACAGTTTTTTTTTTCGCTTCTTCGTTTAGCAGGCATTTCTATTGCTCATCTGGAAAAGAAAGACAATAGGCCTTATATAATTTACCTAGTTGGTCTTCACCTAACTTATTAAATATGTCTCTCACGAAATCAACACTGGTATTTTTACACGCTATATCACCATACAGACACACAAAATCTTGCACGTTTTTTCCTGTTACTTTCATGATATTAAATAGTTGTGTCATACACGATATTACCTCATCGTCGTCACTATCTATCATCACACATTGTTTACGCTGTTTTTTCTTTGGTGCACCATCATCACTTTTTGCCGTCTTTCTCTTCTTTTCAGAAGGTGACAGTAGCGATTTTTGTTTTGAGAGAAGATTGGTAGTTTTGCAATCGTGAGTAGCCGTCATCAAAAGGCCATTTTTGGAAAACGAAAAACCTATCTTCACATCTGTCCATTCTATCTTCTTTGCATTTGCAATAACGTGTGTTACGTCTGTTAGTGCAACAGGCTCTGGACCAAGATCTACTACTTCAGATGTAAGCAGTGCATCTTGTTTCGGTTCCTCTTGTTTAATTTTTCCCACTTGATTAGTTACTTCTACACCGCCAAACTTCGGGCCACCATTTCGCAAGACAGTTCTTTTTAAATCTTTCTCGTACAATACTTCATGTACGTCAAAATCAACATCAAAACCAACTTTGGCTTTCTCAAAGCCTTTGAAGCATTTTAAAAGATTATTGAATGCCTTACTATCTATGGGAAGCGTAGTTGTGGTATAAAAACCCTCAAGTTCTGGAACTATCTTGCCAGAACATAAATTGAGTTGATTGTTGAATTTATTATGCCATATAATTTTTTCCATTCCCTAGTCCAAAGAAAGAAAATTTATGTCACGTTCAGCTGCTGTGAGATTACATGTAATCTTTACCAGCCATCGTACTATCTTGCTTCTTACTGTCGTGCATCGCAAGAAAGATGGTGTATGTGAGAGACAAAAAACGAACCACTTCTTATACGCATGGCGTTTTAACATTTTATTTTTCTCAACAGTAAAATCAAACTCGCAAACAAAAATAAATACTTGTAAAATGTATGACATTTTTCAGTAATAATGTGGTCAATAATTTCCTTTCTATATTCCCAAAACATTGTGGTCATAAATTCCTCACGTTCATACTTAGAATTTAAAACGGTTATACCAAAACAGTGATTAATGTATTTGTGTATTGCTAAGATAAAAAATTTACCGCTTATTTTCGAGACAGGTGTGTTTAATACAATTTTATACATATTATAATCATTATCAGAAGAAAGCACCTTTATTGTCTTTCCATAATCCTTTATGATGCGATCCAACAACCTATTTAAATCCGGTCGTAAATCTGATTCAACAAAAAAAGCAGGAAAACCACACGTTTTTTCACTGTAAAAAGTGAAAGTACATTTTTTAAATAATTAACTTCGGAAAAAGTGAAAGCATATTTTTCTATACTAATAAAGTTAATCCACACATACCTGAAGGGCACCATTTTAATCAACACCAGATGTTAAGCAGGAATACTTTATATGCAGATGATGTTCTGTTGAACAACTTGTGTCGAAATTCGTTGCTAGTTTCGATGTTGGAATTATGAAGGTTAAAAACTCTTTCAAACAAATCTTTTAATACTTTTGCTGATCATGGTTCTTTTGATGCAATATAGCAATATGTGTGATCAAATGAGCATGCTACAGAATGGTTTTTTCACACACAAATCTTACTTTGAAAATACCATTCTTAATTAACAGATTTTTGCCATCACATATGTCTGATTCTAAGCTCAACCAATTTTCTGGTGTAAACTCATGTATATGTGCGCGTCTGTAATATTTAATCATTATCAAAACCAGAAGGTCGTATATTTGGTACAGATATAAATAATGGGTTGTTAAGTAAGAATATTCTGCACGCTCGTGATGTTTACTGTTGAACAATAAGTATTGGAATACGGTACAAGTTTTGATATTGTAAATATAAAGGTTGAAAATTTTTAAAAATAAATATCGTAATTCTCTTGTTGATATCAGGTCTTTTAATACAACACAGCAACACACTACATGTTCATTTTCGTTTTCACAGACAAATTTTAATTTGGAAAGGCTACTTTTAATTAACAGCTGTCTACCATTAGGTATGTTTGAATCTAATTTCACCCAGGTTTCTGACGTGAAGTTATGTATGCAAACACGCACGTAGTGTTCCAACATTTCAAAACCAGTTGTATGAATAAACTAACGTAACATCAAAAGTAGAATACTCTTTTAAGGCAATTCCTTACTTATTGCCCTTATATAGTGCATATGTCTTCAAGTCAACTTCACATATGAGTATCAAATCTTCATCTATGCCAACATTGAAATTCAAATTATCCAAATTTATTGAATTTGAAAGCATATTTTTGGTAGGGTTAGTAAGTAATTGGTCCTTACAAATGCATTCCTCCTTTTTTAACTTATTAGTTACGGTGTCGTCTTTAAAAATCGACTTGTTCACTTTCATAATACCATATCTAAGACAATCTTCGTACTTCTCAAGAATATTTTTATCTAGGTTCACAATAATCGTGTGTATTATTTTTCATTCATCATAATCCTTCGCTTTTTCAACAATGAGCACAATATAAATGTACCATCTGAATTCTTTACAATTTTTTTGATTTATGCCTCTCCATATCTTCAACTTTCAAAATAAGTCTGTCAAACCATTTTGTTTCGTGAAAATAATA
Source organism: Phenganax marumi (assembly GCA_025400095.1). Lineage (NCBI taxonomy): Eukaryota > Metazoa > Cnidaria > Anthozoa > Malacalcyonacea > Clavulariidae > Phenganax > Phenganax marumi. Next base: position 11,264 of record JAODVM010302723.1, read on the forward strand.
CAAATGTCTTGTAGTATCATTCGAATCAACATACGGCTTAGCCACAAATCCCGTATGATGAAAATAACGAAAATACGCTGTTATAAGTCGTGTCAATACTTTCGTGCAAATGTAGCCATAACGAATATTTCACAAGCAGGTAGTAAGACACATTTTATAGAAAAACATTATTCAATATATTTTTGTTTAAATTTATAATGCATCTACAAGTTTCCCTCCTAAGACTACTGCACTTACAATGTTCTCTCATTTTTTTTACTTAATCTGTTTATATGACCATAAAGCCTACCTGAATAAACAAGTAATCTACTTGAGAATAGAAACCCAGTACTATTGTTAATAGCTATTTTTATATCTGCAAGACGCTCAACATAATCCTCCTTGTTTTCGTCAAGCCTAGACATCTTTTCAAAATATTCAACACGATTAAGCATAGTCTCTATTCAAACATTGTACATTAGATGGCTTGTTATGTTGTGTCTAAGACAATAACAATAATCGTGAAAATATTAGTTGGATGTGTTGCCACCTTTCGCTAACACCTGTTTCTTGCACATTCGACAGATCGCAGCATCTTTCGCGTTCTCT
>JAODVM010302834.1:0-11850 GCA_025400095.1 Phenganax marumi
GAAAACTGCAGGTTTCTGAAGGTGGAAACAAGTGAATTTGGACTTTCTATGGTTTATCCTAAATTTCTATCGTGTTTTAAAGTAGTGCCCGAAGGGGGGCAACGAAACTGAACGATAATCGGCCACAGAATACGGCCTAAAATGGAGCGTTAGTTTAATCGCCTCTTTTCTATAATTTGGCACTAATCCCTCCCAAAAAAGAACTGCGTGATACGTATTTCTGTAGTCTGGAACCCAATTAAATTGATATTCCTCTAGATTTCCCGTGTGTGGTGCAATCTCAAAGATCTGGATATTTCGTTCAACGCGATCAGAGACATGGCTGCGTCGAGCCTCGCTACCATATTACGTTCGTGTCCAGATCTCCGTGTATTGAACATTGAATCTTGTGGTCTGGGTGAAAATACGTTTCATCAGCGTAGCACTGTGACAGAAGCTGTGCAGGGTGAGAGCAGTGTTCATCTTTCTACTCAAAGACGCAGATCTCACTTCTAAAGGCAACGCTTACCTCTTGAAGTAACACCAGTGCGGCTCTTCATTGAACTGCGTCCTTCAACATGTATGATCCATCGTATTATTTCTTTCCTTATGATTTCAGGTTTAACTCGTCTCCATCGTCTTATTGTATCTCGAAATCACATCGAGGGGAAGAACTTGGCGCCTTTGCTTGCTGCAATAGCTCACAATTGTGTTGAAGATTTAGATATTTCTTCAACTTTACAGAACAACGATCTTTCTTTCACCATTGCTATAGCTGAATATCTTAACGAGGTGAGAACTTTATGTTTTGTGATATTTCTTGGGAAATGTTTTTGAAAGAGTAGTATTTGTTTTAGGATGAGTGTTCTGTTCAAAACTTGTCTTGTCGCAGCTGCCACTTCGCTGATGAAGATATAAGGATTTTGACTAGAACTAAGAGTGTTTTCACGTCTCTGAGGAAACTGGATTTGAGTCGCAACAATATTGGTGATGAAGGAGTTATGAAACTTACTGAGTAAGGCTAAGTATATTCCATGTCGAAGTTACAGTCGAGTGAGGTGTATGAGTTATGTGAAGATGTCGCCTGCAAAGCTGGTTGATCGGTTCTTTGATTTGTTGCAGGTCTGCTCAGTCTCAGATTACGCATCTCAATCTCTCTGGTAATCTGAAACTGACCAATCACAGCTTACTAAAGTTCTTGGCACGATCATCGAGCCTGCAACATCTGGATCTCTCGTCCTGCGGTCTTACATCGCCACTACAAGTAACTTCACTCAACTTTCATGCTTCAAGATTGCTGAAATTTCTTAATTTGTCTGATAATTGTTTAAACGATCAAGACTTGGATATGCTCGCTGAGTTATGGAACTCAAAATGGCGTCGAGGGAGCTACATTTTCACAACTAAATCAACAGCAATATTTTCTGTGCAGAAGTAGAAAAAACCTATCAATTGAAATTATAGGGCTAATATACACAATTGTAATATATTTTGGCACGTGACTCTGGAAAGTCGTGCTTTTAACTATATGTGCCTCGGCATTTCTCTCTCGGTCGGTTAGCACTTAGCATCAACCACCTCGGTTCTGGCCGTGTGGAGCCTGGAGTGGAGAGACTGGCTTATGTAATGGCGGTTGAGTCATAATGACATTGTTTATTATAGCTACGACTCTAAACACAGGTTATGATACAGATTAACTTGAAACTATGTTATCTTCTTTGAGGTTCTTTGCTGGGCCGCGGAATTTTCTGCTTTCACATAGAAGTGTATGTATATATTTTGAGAATGCATGCAAGTTCATTATAAATTGTAGTGTACGTTCAACTATTCCTCACTTTTTTCAGGTTGTGCTTGGGCCCACTTCAAGGCACTTCAATTCCAATGTTCTTCGACAAGTCTTGAGGCTGTCTAAAGCTCCAAAAGGTATTAAATCACTTGTATTGTTAAGGTAAGCCGTCAGGTAAATAATGACGGTTATGACGTCATTTCACATTGTCACTATTTTCACTTGTAACAGGTTTTGAGAAATTTTTCCCCAATGCTTCGAAACCCAAGAGTGGTCCAAAAAAGGGTAAGATTGAGGAATGGTGTGATAAAACATGATGCCTTGGGAAGTTTTCACTTTGTCATTTCTTTAGCATCCTCCAATGGGAAAAGTGGCAACTCCAGTGGGGGATCTGGAGGGGACAAGAGGCCTGGGGGTGATGGCAAAGAATGGTGGAGGGATATCTATGAGAATCCGCAACAGTATTTGTGGCTGGGTATTGCTGCAGGTGTTGGAGCAGGCTGGTTGTTGTTGAGCTCTGCTGGAAATGGACGAGAAATAAACTGGCAAGAGTTTAGGACAAATTTCTTAGCAAAGGGGGAAGTGAGTGTTTGAATAAGAATGACCAACTAAATTCAATTAAAACCAAATGAAAATGAAAGTTGTTTGAATTTTTTGTCAGGTTGAGAAGCTTGTCGTTGTGAACAAAAGTTTTGTACGTGTTTATCTAAAAGGAGATCCATACAATGTAAGTCAGACCAACTTATATTGTCTTGTAGAATTACAATGTAACGTTTGTGTAAATTTTATGATTTCTATCTTACTAGAGTTCAATTTCCTTCAACATCGGAAGTGTTGAGAACTTTGAAAGGCATTTGGAAGAAGTTCAAAAAGAAATGGCAATTGACTCATCACAATGGGTTCCTGTCACTTATTCCATGGAATTTGAATGGATGTATGTCTCGTTGTTTTGCTAAACTGCTATTGCAACGCCAGAGACACAAAATTGTAATAAAAACGTCATTTAAAAGTAACTCAGGCCCAAATAAAGTTCTTATTCCAACTTTTAGAGATTGCTACTTTGAATGTTTTTGAATCTATGAATGTTTTTGAGATTTTTACTTTGATTGTTTTCCAGGAAACAGTTATTCCGTCTTACCCCAACTATTCTCATTATTGGAGCATTCTTATACTTCACACGTCGTGTCTCAACTGTCTCAAAAAGACCTGGGGTGAGTTCATTGCAATAAATGTGAAGTTTGTGCAGTGCAATGAAGAAATCTATTGTACTTTCTTCCTGTTTCAGGGGATATTTGGCATGGATGAATCAAAAGCAAAATTTTATAACAAGGAAACTAATGTAAAATTTAGATTCAGGTACAGAAAGAAAGTTTCTTACAATTCTTAGGAACATTCTTTTCTTTTAATCAGTCATGTTCATTCAATTTCTTCTCAGTGATGTTGCGGGATGTGAAGAAGCTAAGCTTGAAGTTATGGAATTTGTAAATTTTCTAAAAAATCCTCAACAATATCATGATCTTGGAGCTCGCATTCCCAAGGTTTGTTTTATCTTTGAATTCTTCCCATCCTGCGACAAGTTGTTTCAATGAATTATTTCCATGACACAGGGTGCTATCCTCACTGGCCCACCTGGGACTGGCAAGACTCTGTTAGCCAAGGCAGTCGCAGGTGAATCAGGTGTGCCATTCCTTAGTATATCAGGCTCTGAGTTCCTGGAAATGTTTGTCGGTGTGGGTCCTGCGAGGGTCAGAGATCTCTTTGCGCAAGCGCGCAAGAATGCTCCATGTATTATCTTCATTGATGAGATTGACGGCGTTGGACGAGCCCGCGGTAAAGGTGGTCAGTTTGGAGGTCATGATGAGCGAGAGAATACTCTGAATCAACTGTTGGTTGAAATGGATGGTAGGCTAAAATTCTTAAGCTTTCCACTAGAATCTTGCGCATTCTCACTTTCCTATCATTTCCTGTCAATATTTAGGTTTTACCTCAGCAACGAATGTCGTAGTTTTGGCGGGAACAAATCGCGCGGACGTCCTGGATCCTGCGTTACTTCGCCCTGGTCGTTTTGATCGTCAAATTACATTGCCTCCACCTGATATTAAAGGAAGGTAGAAAGGTTCATTTTAAGTTCTTTTGCGTGGAGTGTTTGTGTTTGTTTTCTGACACCTTTTTCCCCAAGCCTGGATGGTAAGGTCTGGAGCCGTAATGCATTTTTCGTCGTTGTTAGGTTGTCCATCTTCAAAGTTCATTTAAAACCTCTGAAAACTGATGTGGACATTGAGACAGTTGGAAGAAGAATGGCAGCTTTGACTCCTGGCTTCACAGGTTCATAGTTAGGCACCAAGTGCTGATATTTTGGCACGACACATCCTGTTCTATTTTATCCTTGCACAGAAAAGTTTCTCTGAAAAGTGATGTTTGTTGAATAGGTGCTGACATTGCCAACGTGTGTAACGAAGCTGCTCTCATTGCTGCAAGATTTCTCTCACCCAAAGTTGAACTGAAACATTTTGAACAAGCGATCGAGAGAGTCATAGCTGGTAAATTGTACAACCACAAAGTTGAGAAAAATAGTTAAAAAGAACGTATTTCCAAGTGGAAGAATACTGTGCTTTGCATGCTTATGATCATTTTTTAACCCTTGATAAATGATCAAATGAAATGTTATTCTTTGTTTGGAGGTCTTGAGAAGAAGACGCAGGTTTTACAACCAGAAGAAAAGAAGACAGTAGCCTATCACGAGGCAGGTCACGCTGTTGCTGGCTGGTTCTTAGAACATGCTGATCCATTGCTCAAAGTTTCAATTATCCCGCGCGGAAAAGGCCTGGGCTATGCTCAATATCTCCCCAGGGAACAATATCTTTACACTAAAGAACAGGTACGCAGATCAAGGACAACAGATGCACGGTCTGTGCACTTCGCAAGTGTAAATGATATCTTCAGCAATGAGGATATAGTTTAGCTGTGTTTTTGAACATAATGTTTGTTTCATTGTAGTTACTGGATCGTATGTGTATGACTCTTGGAGGTCGTGTATCTGAAGAAATATTCTTTGGAAGAATTACGACTGGCGCTCAAGATGATTTGTCTAAAGTCACTAAGAGTGCTTATGCACAGGTCAGTTGACTAACTACTAAGCTGTATCACCAGATATCCACCAGTGGCCATGTTGAAGTGATTTACTTTGCTCTCTTCCCCAGGTTGCTACGTTCGGGATGAATGATAGTGTTGGGAATGTATCATTTGAGATGCCACGTGACGGAGAACCATCGTTTGACAAACCCTACAGTGAAGCAACCGCACAATTGATTGATGAACAAGTCAGAGAACTCATTAAGACTGCTCACGAGAAGACGACACAACTTCTACAACAACATAAAGATGATGTTGAGAAAGTAAGTGTTCTTTTCTACGCATTACTTTTTGTAAATTCTTACCCTTGTCTCGCCTGCATTCCAACGATTCGAAACAGAAAAAGAATGGCCTCCTTCATTATTAACTTTTGTTTATTTGTTGTTCAAGGTCGCGCAGAGATTATTAAGTCAGGAGGTATTAAGTCGTGAAGATATGGTGGAACTTCTTGGACCCAGACCTTTCAAGGAAAGCACGACTTATGAGGAGTTTGTGGAAGGGACTGGGTCCGACGTTGAGGATACGAGCTTGCCTCAAGGATTGAAGGGGTTACAAGGGGATGGTTCTGGATTCACTGAGGATGAGAGGAAAGCAATACCAACATAACAATTTTTAGCACTAAACTATCACTTGACACTCTTGCTGGTATGGTTCTCAGAAACATTGACCAAGTGTTATTGCTTGGGCATTAGATTTCCAATTGTCTGACAGATATTGCATGCGACCAGAAACGGCGCTCATCAGGGAACTAACCACCAATTAACCAATAATCGCGCAAGAGGAATGAGCAAAATTCGCGCGCAGTTGCGCGAAATTGAAAATATTGCGCGACGTTGCGCGAGATATGGTGTTGAACAATAACAAAGATGGCGGCAGATTCAGAAAATGTTGAGGTTATAAAACCAAACATTGATAGTTTGAAAGAAGTTGAGACAAATTTAACTTGCCCAATGCAAGGATGTGCTAAAATACTATCTAATTCATCAGCATTACGTATGCATTTAGTCAAAACTCACAAAGCAAATTCGTTTGATGATGTGTTTGAAAGATCTTGTGAAAACAAAGCCAAAAGAAAGTGTTTCTATTGCTGTCCTGTGGATACTTGTGTACGAGGTGAAAACACAGGCAGATATTTTCATCGTTTGGCGCACGTTAAACAGGTTAATCAGATTCATACTTTGCTAAATCGTTGATATACAGATTAATACAGTACTTGTTAATTTTGGTGCCATATTGTTTATTTTTCATTTTGTAGCATTATATGAATGTTCATGGGGAAAAAAAATTTACTTGCGGCAAATGTCCGAAAAAATTTGGTCGAAACGATGCGTGTTTGCGTCATGAAAAAATGTGTGGCGTGATTTTCACCTGCTCTTGCAGAGCAGAGTTCAACAGTCGCACATCTTTGTTGACTCATGCTCGGCGGAACAATCATCTTGTCCCTGGAGCAAATGAAATGTAAGGAAATTCTTAATTTGTGAAAAAATTATTGCATATAACTTTTTATAGTAGACATTATATTGTGTAGTAAGACTGGCTCAACTCCTGTTATATCTGTGGAGCCAAAGAAGACATTCTCAGAAGCTGCAACACAGACAGTCATGCCTTGTTACTCAGTCAACAAGAACATATTGTTGCTGCAAAGTGATAAATGTTGTTCAGTTAATGAGAGCTTGTTGATGCAGGAAGATAAAGGAATTATGGGTGATATATCTTTGAGAAGGAATAGTAAGGAAACTTGCGAGAGTTCTCTGCTCGGAAGGAAGGAACCTGAAAAATTGTTGGAAAAGTGTGACCGTGCAAGCAGCAGCTGCTTATTGGAAGACAAATTTGCAGGAATTGATGTCAAGTCAACTAGATCTGCGGATGCTAATGTGAGCTTACTAACTGAGAAAGAAGGAGTAGAAAACACAGAAAGATCGGACATAGATGCTTGTACACAAACAGCAAAATGCCTTCAAGTGGACTTTGATGAACATTTTGAGTTTGATAAAGATTTTAGTCATTCACAAACTCAAACTCATTGGGATTTGACATTTCCTAATTTTCCGCTCTTTGAAGACAATCAAACACAAACATTGGACTCGTATTTTGACTCAACTATTGATTGTGCTACCCAGACAATCCTTGATGAGATTTTCTCTGTTGATACACAAACTCAGACCTTCTTTCCTTCAATAAATTTTGATGAAGATCTTGCTGGTCTTGGAACAAGCATGGATGGGCAGACCCAGACCCTGCCTTGGTCAGATTTTCCTGAGACTGCATCCTTAGATACACTGCAAGGCTCAACATCGAATGTGGAAACCCAAACAGCTTTTAATATGCAGAAATAGAAGTTGTATTTACAAAATAAAAAATGCCTAGCCTTCTTATCAGTAATTATCGAAAATTGATCGTATTTTGTGGCCCTTCACAATTTCCTGCTGTCTGATCGACCACTCCTAGGTCCGCAAGGGGAAGTGGTAATTGGTAGCCAGTTGAGTTTCTGGTATTGTTTGCCTCTCACAACTGGAGTGTATAACGGTTGAATAAATGATGAAACTTTTTGGCTCTGTATGATGTCATGCTGCATCTGTCCTGTTCTGCAATCTACAATACATTTGGTTGGTTGTCGAGGGAGATATTTTGTTAACGTAGTTGTTAAGGATGGAAGTGATTTCAATTTAAGCGGCTTTGGTGCTCTAGTCATAATTTTATTGATTGGACGAAACTCTTGCTCAAGTTCTGGTTTCACCTCGTTAATGGAGATTTGATGCATACCATGCTTGTTATAAAGCTCGTTAGGATTGAACTCTTCGGCATCATAATTACCTAAAGTCGTTTGACATGTACTTCTAGATTGTTGTACAAAGCTTCCTAAATGTTGATCTAGGATTCCAGCTGGATCAACAAAAGATAATCCTCGTACATCAGCAATCTTGGTGATAGATGATCCCACGGGAGGTCTTGGTATATATGTATAAGACTCAGGATCAATAATTGTTCTCCAAGATGGTACCTCATAAGACAACACACCTGGACTCCTGCACTTATCATATTTACATCCATTTTCTTGGGATTTCTTGCCTTTAGGTTTCTTATGTCGTTTTCTTGAACTTGTTAATTCACTTTTTCCGTAGCTCGCCTGCTCCTGGCGTCGTTCCATTGCTGGACACGCAATGTATTTTGCATTACAACTTACTTCTTGCCAGCCAGTTTGAAGTTCTTTCGGATCATAAATGTGTATTTCTTTCTCTATTACACTTTCTTCTTTGCTACAAGATAGTAAACTAGTGAAAATATCAGACATTGATAAAAACTTTTCTGATGGTGTACAATTATTCGCCATTACGCGGATTAAGTTATTTACGGTGACGTTGTTATCATGTTGTCATTATGGTAACCATGGTAATCAGGCAATTCTTTATCCAAAAATAGCACAAGTAGATGGCGCGCTTGGAATAATCACGTGAGATTAACCGGGCAATTTGATTGGTTCATTTATTTGTACGGACATGTATTGAAATTTCCAACAATTTCGATGTAAAATGGTCACGACTAAACATTGTTCGTATGGACATTGTAAGAATGACTCGAGATTGCCAGATCGAGCAACCATGTGGAATAGATATGGTCAGAAAGTGTTTTTTGTTCGTTTTCCTGGCAAGAAAAGACGTGCTGAGAAGTGTAAACGCTGGATCGACGCGTGCATCGCTCAACAACACATGTGCAAGAAGATTTCATATGAAACATTGACGTATGATCACTACATTTGTTCGTTACATTTCGTGGGAGAAAATGGCCCTAGTGAGCGTCATCCCGACCCAGTACCTGCTTCTGTTTCACAGGAAGAGAGACACGAACTTGAGAAAAGTTTTCAAAGCGAGATGACTCAAATTCTGACGCATGGCCCTTCACAAGAGCTTGCCTCGCTGCAGAATACAGCATTTGAAACTTATAGAACTGCTTCTTGTGTGGAAATGGAAATCGCAGAAGTTTTACTGAAATTGTCAGAAAAAACTGGAAATTTATGATACTGAAATTCTGAGAATTTCAAATCACGTGGTCATATCAGTAAAATGTTTTGCGTTAAAAGTATCCCTTCATGATTTGTTCTTGAGAAAATCTATGATGTTTCGTTATAGCATTCACTGTTTTGTTTTTTTTTGTGCTAGAAATATCAAATATAACAAATAAATCTACCAAATTGTTTTGCGTGTGATCCACGCGTGTGCGCACGAAGTTCGCGAATCCAATTTTGAAAATGGCGGCAAAATGGCTTGAATATTCACCAAAGAGAAGACTTATTTTTAACAAGTTTTTGGGAAAAGAAGGCGAAGGAAGATGTTTGAAAAGTATATTGGAACACCATTTTAACTTCTCAGTAAGTAGGGCAGTAGAAAACACAAGAATTAACGTGAAAATTTGGCTGAAGGTCATACATTTAAAAAATTGTGTTTTAGATTGGAGTGCTTGCGCCGTCGTTTTCCGAAGAAAAGCTGAGTGAAAGTGCTTCGAGTCTACCACTGTGCAATGAGTTCTGCTGCGTAGCAGAACTACCTCTTACAGAACTTTTAAAAACAGAATTTATTTTAACTTTTGTGAAACCAGGTTAGATGGTGCTAGAGTTTCAAATTACTATGCAACTCAGCAACTGTATCATGTTCATAATACATAGTTTTCATGTACTGTAGGCTTGGTTTGTGCTCTCAGTCATGGTGCCAAGATTGACACTTCAGATTGTGCAGCTTTATTGAAGACGGGTATTCAAAACATGTAATTTAGCAACTATGTGGATAATGGTATAGGAGGGAATGCATCTGTGGAGTGTGGAAATATTTCTCCCTCCCCCCCAGTTATTGAAAGGCAAACATTGTGACTATGATTTTTTTAGGAATGCTTCATCTTTCACTTACAAAAGATACTTATGAATGTCTCGGTATTCAAGGAAAACCTTTCAACAAAAACAAACTCAGATTTGGTGAGTTTTTCAATGAGTCTGCAAAGTATGTTGGGATTGCCACAAACTGACTAGTTTGATGATTCATTTGTAGATGTTGAGATTGACTTGCTGGCACCATATTTTAAACCAGAGAAAAAATTTTATCAAAGAGTTTTACAAGGATTTGTGAAAACTGAATTAAAGTTAAAGTTCTTATTTTCATTGATATCCAATGGTAAGTCAAGTGAAGTAATAAGTATTTACTGCTGTCTCATTTTGTTGAATGCCGGGTGGTATTACCCATATTTAATATCAACAACATTTGTTTATTCAGGTGCAGACTCATGCAGACAAAAACTTGAAGCATATTTCAAATCATGTGGCACAACTTATCAAACAATTACTTGCAAACAAGAACTTCAAGAATTTCTACGTCTAGAGATTCCAATTATTTCTTATAAATGCGAACCATTCTTGGAAACTGAGTCAGAATGTAACAGTCTAGCTTTCCATGAATGGCTTGGCTGCATTGCTTGTGGGATTGATTGGTATGTTTCTGAGAACAAGTTTAGTTCTACCTCTCTTTAGATCTTCAACTGTTGCTTTTTTCTATTTAGTTCTCAGGCAGCTGCAGATAATTTTGTGAGCACATTAAGCAGCCCAGAACCATATCATTTGGACAAAGCAGCATTCTGTAGATGGTTTGGATTTCTTCACTCGAGCGCTGCACATGAAGTTGTTCAATGGGCAAGGTACAATGCATTTCTTGGAAAACTTCAATAGTCTTGAGGGTTTCAGATTTTGTCTTTTGTCAGAAAACTGCTGAATGACAACCCTCACATTCCTTGGCTTGCAATAATGATCTGGGGATTCAGTGATAGTCCAGTTTCATGGCGAAGTTATCGTCATGGTTACTTCCTGAGTGGTGACAATCATTGTACTGTGGTCATGTTTCAAGAGGAACAATTGTGGATGTACAAGACTTCGGGAGATCATGATGAGATGTAGCGATAGGTAATGGTTGGCACTAGATCGTGGTGGAGATCATGTGGTGGAGATATGCACAAAATCCACGACTGCAGTACATATTGTCAGCGATGTTTCATTGCGGAGCACTGTATATTACAATATCAAAACAATGAAAGTTTTTTAAAAATTTAAGTTCAGAACGTGAATGAAAAAGATTCTCGATGTTCAAGTATAGCGTTGCTTTTATAGCGTTCATGTGAATTATTTGCAAATTTGCGCACGGTGTTTACTTGATTCTATACATTAATCCGTACTACTGTTTCAAAAATGAAGTGAAAAAAAATTGTGTTATGGTATTTACGGATGGCTGGAACTAGATTATGCTTTATCAATTCCACACAGGAAGTCTGAATTTTTAAACGCGTTAATTAATAAGAATAGCACCCTGGGGTCGGTTGTTCAAAAGTGAGTTGGCCACTAGCCCAAGTTTAAATGTAACCCTCTGTTTTTATTTCCCGATTTTGAAGCACTGTTTGTTTTGAAACTTTAAGGCATTATATTGCTCATTAAGGGAAACCTTTTGAGGAAAAATTTTTTAAAAATGTAACTTAAACGAGCATGAAATCGAGGTTGAAGTTGTTCATTAACCCAGGATTAAGCTAACTGACCTTTGAACAACCGGCCCCTGAGGAACAACATTGTCTGGTATTAGATAGGGTGAGCTCATTTGCGCGACTAATCAGTGCAAACCACCTTGTCTCTCATCGATTCAAGCCATGTTGGTTGCAGTTAGACCAAATGAAATTTACGTTGGAAAGATAGTTTATCAAAGTTTAATTATCCACCTATCCACCATGATCTAGCGCCGACCCGTAAGCATGCCCCATGGCATGACCTCAGTGGACCAGCAGTGACCATGGCAGTGACACGCCCCCAGTGCATGCCCCTGACCCAGTGAACTCAATACACCTGGAACGATAACTCCACTGAGCTCTATTATATATCTGGAGGAACTGCTCTGGCTTTTCGTCTGATCAAAAGTGGGGTCCAAAAACATGGC
>JAODVM010302943.1:0-11850 GCA_025400095.1 Phenganax marumi
TTAGTTAACTAGGGAGGGGGGGGGGGATCACTGCAACAGCATAAGCCATTTACTGTGGGCCCTTTTTCACCTTTCTCATCCATGCAGCCAACTTTCCCTGTGGGAGTAAACCAGCATACACGGAAAAAATCCACGACTTTCGGCAGAGCGTTGACTTTACTCTCCAAGTGAAGACTGGGTTCGACTACTTCGTTTAACGCCGAAGTCTCTATGTCGAAGTCAGGGATTGCACGTATTTATGTTATTTGGCACATTGAAAATGACATAGATAGGAGAATTATCTGTTAGTGTACGAGTCGCTTATAAAACGCGGTTTATATTTTTCAGAGTTCAGGAACGAGTTCCTCAGGAGGTGAGAGTTCATGCGATGAGATGAGGATGCGTAAACCAAGGATCCGCACCAGTGCTCTCACGGAACCGTTGCGGGAAGATGGCAATAATATCTCGGATTACACTTCGAGCACTGGAGAGGAGTCATGTGACACGGTCATCTACGTTGGTCCTGATGGAGAGCTTAGCGACCGCGACCTGACGGACAATGAGGGACCCTCCCACATGAAGGTAGGATAAGACAGGATTGAATTCTTCTCGGCTACGCTAGTCACTGTTTCATCTTCTTGTATATGTTTGTGTTCACTTGTGAACAATGAAGACATAGTCGTTGAGGAAACGATTTGGAGGTTATAGCCAGCCTAATCTTTCTTGCTTTAGGCTGACCCCAACGAAATAAAAGTCGACCAGACTTTAAAATCTAAACTGGATTCCATTGAAGAGACTGTGCCCGAAGGATCTCGCTGCTCCGGTATGGAACTGGAATACGATTTAAGCGAGGAGTTTAAAGGAGAAATACCAAAAGTTCCCGAAAAGGGCTCAGTTGAAAACCTCACGCTAAAAAAGAAAAAGAAGATTAGCAAAAGCGAAAACTGCGAATTTTGGGAAGATCCTTTGTGTGCCAAGGTTGGCCAAGACCGCGAGGAGGAGCCAGTTAACGAATGTACGAATGAGACTACTGAACAGGAAATAACTTGTAAAACGGGCTCAGAGGATTTGGCCGCTGACCAACAAAAGGAATGTTCCGCAGGCTCACCTTGCTCGGAATCTATCGTACACTCAACGAGCAGCGGATTTGTGCCGATCGCAGACGCGGAGTGTTGTGTGGAGAATGATTTGGCTACCGTGGAAGAGGAGGAGGAACTAAGTCACTCCCCTGCACTTGATACCCCGCTCAGTACGTTCTACCATCTCGTGCCAGACCCCTCGCTGTCAGACGGAGCAGAGAAGCCGTCGGCTTGTAAAACAACTGAAAAGCGTCTCAGCCCAAAGACTATTCCCAGTTCCCCTCCTAGCCCAACTAGTAAGGAGGTGCGGTCTATTTTGGAGAACTATGTCGTCGATCAAATGCTCATCAAGAAGTCTGAAAACCAGTCAAAATTTCAGAGCCACTTTAATACAATCGACGCTGACGGCGCAACCGAAGGATTGGTGCCGCCTTTAACACCTCAAAAAACGTGTGTGGCGGGAACTGCGCAAATCAGCGCGACGTCACTAAAACGAAAACTCGCAGGACGTCCACGCGAAGTGGCGTCATCTTATCGGAAGTGTCACAGCGAGGCTGGAGGTAGTGATACTCACAGTGAAGACTCGTTCGGAAGCACGAAGACCGATCCGTTGCATTACGTCAGAACACCGCGCAGGGGAGTGAGACCTTGTCACGTGAGCAGCGCTGAATCGCTGCCTCGAGAGTATAAGGTGATAATAAGGGATAAGACAGCATGTGTACATTACGTAGGCTGTGAGATGGATGCTCAACAAGGCGTACAGCAAAGTCCATGCAAAACTGCGTCAGTTCAGTTGAGGTAAGCAAGTATTTTAAGAAAGTCAGATGAAAAAGTTGGCGTGGAGGTAACGCCTTTCAACAGCTATTTCAATAGTATACTTTGATAGTTTTGTATGATGAAAGGATTACTCTGCAACAGACAGCTGTCAAATTCAAAATTTTTTTCAAACAAATGAAAAAAATTCTAGCTTCCCTTTGAATGAGATGATGTGTGTTGACAAAAGCTGGATTAACTTTCATTCATTCACCAAAGATTTTACCAAAACAAAGTAGTGATAACGTATAATAGAGACACTAGACTGGTATGTTGAAATCACATCGGTTTGCGAATTTCAGGTACTGTGGCTCTGAGGTGAACAACGACTACAACGAAAAGACTTCAGACTCCTCGCCCCAGAGCCCTGACACGCTACGCAGGGCGGCGCCTCTCACTATAACCAGTCGTGCTACGTTCGCGTTCAATCAATCAACATTAAAGAAATCCAAGAGAGATCTCGAGCCAATCCAAACTGGAGAACCGTATGGTCGGCATGACGCAATGGCTAGATATAGCAAGGAGAAATTATGCGCAAAATCGGACGGCGAAACAGAGATGATCTCGGGGAACGATTCAACGAGACGGAGTCGAGGCTCATATTTGAATGTACCACGACAGCGCTCTAAACTCAAAGCTTCAAGGTAAAGTCAGTTCTCGATTACTTGCAAAAGTATTCATAGCATAAACAAAAAGATAGAAGAAAGACTTTGGTCGAATTTCCAAACCGTATCTCCAATGACTATGTCTTAACCTTACAAACATTTGCATGTGTAAAAACATTACAAAAAAGATCGAAGATAGACTTTGATCCATTCTCCTAATCATATCACCAATTACTGTATCTTCACTTTGTTCAAGTTTGCTTATATAAAACATAAACAAAAAGATAGAACGAAGACTTTGGTCGAGACTCCAAACCATGGCTCCAATGACTATGTCTTCACCGTACACAGGTTTCTTATTTTTAAACATAAAGATAAAAAAAGACTTCAGTCAAGTTTCCAAACTATATCTCCAATGACCGTAGATGAATAAATCTCTGCTGACCAATTGTATTACAGGAGACGGGACAGTGGCCAGGGATACAGCAGTGGTATGGCTAGTGATGGGAGTATCACCGATTCACCTTCGTCAAAATCTCCTGCGCGCAGGAGACGGCTAGGTGAGTAACACTTAAACACAATGAAATTGTCAGAGTTTAAATATATTTATAGAAACCAATACCAGCTGATAATTTCAGCATAAATAAAATAACAATTATTCCGAACACAGATGTCATGATATTAATGAAAAAACTGTACATTTCGAACCAGTTTTTTCATTGATATCATGATATCTTTATTCGGAATAAGTGTTATTTTATTTTTTAAATAAATCTATCCTCTCTAGTTTTATCCGGATACGTTTGTTGTGATTTAATATTGATATTCTATTTTGTTTGTTTTCTTTCAGGCTCAGAGATCAGCAGTAGTGGGTATGAGAGTATGCGTGATGGTTATACTACAAACCATGTGTCTGGCAATGACAGTGCTGACGACAGCAACAGGTCTAGCGCAGGTACTACTTTTGTGCTTCATTTCTACCTCTTCCACGTCTTCATTTTTGTAATATAGTACCAAGGTGAAGAGGAATATAGAATCGAGACTTTAGTCAAGTCTCCAAACCATATCTCGAATACTATATCTCCACCGTGCACAAGTTTTCATGTGTAAAACATAAACAAAATGATCGAAGAAAGACTTTGGTCAAGTCTCCAAACCATGTCTCCAATGACTATGTTTTCACCGTGCGTCCATTTGGATAAACGTAGACAGAAAGATAAAACAAAAAATTTGGCCAAGTTACCAAAGCGTATCCACAATGACGGTTTGCTTCCATTCTGGATCTATTAATGTGTAATAAATTTACGTTCTACTTATAGGAAAACGTCGTTTGGGCACTTCCTCTGAAAGAGAAACCCACTTCGATGGTTTCGAAAGATTACGTCTAGGAGGAATCGATGAGGATATGAGGGTACGGTTTCATATTTGTGCATTTGGGTGTAATGGAAAAGATATGCCACATATCATTATTATGCGAACAGTCTTGGTTCATAGACTCGGTTCATAGACATGGTTCTCATTGAAGGTCTGGGGTTACACGTTTTCATAGCATTTGAGTAGTTCAAAGAAGAATTGTAATACATCTTTTCATACAAAATACTTCATTTTCATTGATTTAAAAGTCTATATCACTATATCAATGTTAAGGATTGTACTTATTCTATATACTATTTGAATCTTTCAAAGAATTAAGAATTGCAACGTATCTTCTAGGAAAAACTTTTAGGCTAGTGTAGTTTCCAGAGGCAATATAAAGATGGGAGTTCTCTTTTGCTTTGTTCTTCGACATTTCAATTGTTTTATTTCTTTTGTAGGAAAGTAACAGTCGGTCTGGTTCACTGGTAGATATTCACAAATGGCAAATCATCAAGTTGCGAACGAAACAAGTTGAATTGAAGAAAGAATTGGACCAAGCGAAAAGTAGATTACTTCTGGACGGAACAAGATGGAGCTTCTATCGTAAGTTTCCTTTTGCAAGAAACTGCATTTGTTGCAGGCTGGGATACCGAAGAATTAGGTTATGCATTATAACTTCTTGTTGAGCTGCAATCATTTTCACTGACCAGCAGAGTAGTGATATCATTTGATGAACACCACACTGCACTCGAGTTTAAATACGCTGGAAGCGCGACCAGAACTGAATTCACACAATGAGATTTGGAGACGTTCTCTGGTTGTAAATATTTCTTTATCAGCCGCTTTCAGCTACAGCATTCAACCGGTAGTTAAAAATACAGTGACCGACTTAACTACCTGTTTAGTTATAATTCCGGCGCTGTTGTATAAAAAAAACTAAACTGGCGTACTTTGCACAGCTATATTTTATATATACACTTTACAACGTTTTGTAGTGAAATTTCGCAATGTTACTAATTTAATGTTGCTCTTTTTAGTTGTGAAATATACTTTTCTCTAGATAAAATTTCGTCTATTATGCGATGGTTCATTGTATCCGCTTACTTACTAATTTATGTAAATTTCTCTTGTGTAGTCGAATCTCAAGATTTGAACTTTGAGGACCCAAACCTAATCAAGATGTTGGAAAAGGAGAATAAACGGCTGGAGAAACGAATTCGAGTTTGCAAATCTCGAATTATGTTAGTTACATCCTTTGATATATTACCTCAGAGGAGTAAACTGTGATGTAGAAGTTAAATAATATAAGAAAATAAAGTATTGTAAGTTATTAAGGATAGTTAGAGGATGGGAATTATGCCCTAATAGAATCTATACAGATCACGCTACGTTCTTACTTCAAAACAAAATTTGATTGAGAGGCATAATCTAAAAAAGTTTTTAGTATGGTAGCAATAGGACACATTGGCTTTGCTGAGGAGATGCAATCAAACTATTTTTTTGATTTTAAGGACAAATTTTCTCTTACATCATAAATTCTTCATGAGAGAGGAGGAATTGTAAAGTATATAGTAGGAATATATAGCTACATATGTTAAGTAGCATAGCAATATTGTATATTACAAATGCGAATTGAAATAAAACATTTATTTAGATATAGACCAAAATCCATGCATGCATTGTTGATTTATACGTTTCTGCAATAACAGCAACTGCGCATCGGGCGAGGACCAGGCCTGCATTGGTCCCAAACATGGCCTTCCTTTTTTTGGTTTAAAGTCTGTTTCCCACGGGCTACTTCTGTGGAAAACAGGCTTGGCGAGGGAAAACGGAGTAGCCGTTAAAAACCCTCACGACAGTTTCAGTAAGACAAAGACACGCAGCAAATTATTTTTGCTCTCAAATCATATCTGTATGGTTATGTGTGATTATATAATAATTGCTCATATGATTGTCTGCTTCATTATGAATGTAACAAATTTGTAATATTTTGTGAACTTTGGGCGTGTTGTGTACAAGCATCGCCTGTAGTTTTGTTACTTTTTGGTATTAAGTTTATCCAACGCTTGTACTTGTATAATGCTATACTAATTAATGATTGTTGCGCCCTAATTAAAGAGTATATCACTTTTACAATATGTTGATGATACCTAATTGTTTCATCATACTGTACTTATATAAAGTATTTTGTGGTCACTGTGGTGCTGCTATGAGCTAACAATGTAATGCAGGCCTAGATAGCGCAGAATTTAATATACTTATGTTTTCATATTATGGTGGCAACTGACTTTTATTTAGGTAACTGGGCTTTGCTGGTTGATGGCTGGTCGAGAGCAATAAGGGCTAGTATGGCATTGTGCGCTTTAAATGTCGTCTTAATATAAATTTCAGCCATGTTGATTCGCCATTTTGATACGCATGCAATCTTGATAAGCCGCATATTGATTAGCCGAATTTTTTCATAGTTCACGGGACTGTATTTTATTGGGCATATTTACATAAATGTTTCAGAGTATTTTTCATAGCTTTTGCTTTTATATTTTTCATTTATTTCGGGGGCGTTTTACTTTTCCCATTTTCCCCTCTTTCATTAGCCGAATTTTGATTCGCCGGATTTTGACAAGCCGAATTTTCTCATAAGCCGAACTTTGAAACGCCATTTTGATTCAGATTCCTTGCTTTTTTGTAGTTACCGTACTCTATTTTATCGGACATTACACCTATATTTGCATCAATGTTCAGAGCATATTTTTCATAGCTTTTCGCTTTTACATTTTTCATTTTTTCTTGGGTGTTTGTACCGCTCGCTTTCCCCCCTGTAGTACCACTTCCACACTAAACGGCAATGGGCCACCCACCCTTCACCCGACCATTTTAAATGACAATAGCACTGTGACAAAAGCAAAACAGGCAACCTTGGCATATGCAACAACAAGAACAGAAGGAGAAGGGCTTGAAAAATCCATGTTTGAACAAGTGGCAATTTCAGGGGCACAAAACTAAAAACAGTGGTACCTTTCACTTTTGCACTTATCTTTACGATAACGGTCAGCAATCTGTATGCCTCATTGGCCCACGATATCCTCAGGTAATGCCTCATTGGCTCAAGATGTCCTCAGGTGATGCCTCATTGGCCCAAGATATCCTCAGGTGATGCCTCATTGGCCCAACTCCCAAGATATTCTCAGGTGATGCCTCATTGGCCCAAGATATCCTCTGGTGATGCCTCATTGGCCCAAGATATTGAATGAGTAATTTTTCAAAATTTGTGATTCGTTTCGTTTTCAAATATGCATATCTCTTGTTCTGCTCGTTTTGATTAAGTAGCAGTCATTCATGTCTCTTTTGCTCTGCACGTTTTAGTTAAGTAGCAACTACTCATATCTCTTTTGTTCTGCTCGTTCAACAAAGTTGAAATTATCCATAAATCATAATTATATCTTTTGTTCTGTACGTTTCAATAAGGTTGCAGTTATCCACATCTTTCTTGTTCTGTACATTTAAATTTAGCAGCAATAGTCCATAATTGTTCTGCACGTTTCAATAAAGTTGAAATTATCCACATCTCTTTTGCTCTTCACGTTTAAATTACATAGCAAATATCCATTGCTGTTTTGCACGTTTTACTAAGGTAGCAAGTATCCACATCGCTTCTGATCTTTGTTTTCTCACAAAAATAGCTACAATAAAATTTGCCATGAAATAAGATAAGACTCGCATATAAAGATAGACTGTCATATAACCTAAAAATCCGCCATAAAAGACCGACGAAACCCAACTCTCTTTGTCAACTTTTTGTCGAAAATGTACAAACTCTCTCGAAAAATACACACTGAGATACTAAATTTAAACATTTAAAATTTACACGAACATTTTCTTGGCTCAGAGAGCTTTATTTCAATGGAAAACAACAAAGATAAAGTATTTGTTGACGTTCTAATTGACACACATTCTCGTTCAAACAATTCTACTGTGCACTATATTTTCGCTCTGACAGCATTAATTTCAACAAAATTTCGCTGCAAAACATTCTTCAGGCATTATCTGGGCATTATAGACTCATTAGTCATAATAAAACAACACTATTTTTGGTTACAATCCATATTTGGACAAAAATACTCAAATAATACAATTTTATACCTTAAATGTCTTTGGGTATATCATTTAGCCTTTCCTTGTTTTTTTTTTCATCGTTTCTTTTGCTTCTTTTTGGAGCTGACTTGTCGTTGAAATGTGCGCAGTGAAAATTTGATATTTTTTACAAACGGTTTTCTTGTCTTTTCCCGCTCATAGTCGTCGTTACTGATTGGTGGTAGTTGATCACATGACATTTTCGAAAATTAAAACTCATTTTGCTTTTGCCCACATTTGCCCAAGTGCTTTTGCCCCATTGGTTGAGATGAGATATGGATGAGATATGGATGAGACATGGATGAGATTGCAGGGGAAGCGAAGGGGGTTTTGGGGCTTGCTATAGGCACTATGGGTGAAAACAGGGTCTCAACTCTCAAGAGTAGCAGTCCTGATCAGTGACGATATTTTTACAGTTTTTGCTAGTAATGGAGTAATAAAATGAGTCGATATATAGCTGTTGCGGTCCAATAGAATGTTAATATCGTTTTTGTAGATGTTCAAGGCAAATATACTGTTCGCCTTTTGCGCGAATGGTTGTAGAAATCGGCTAAGAAAGCCAAGGCTTTTTAGAACATGTGCTGCTTACTCTGAGGCCAGTGCACCAAGTCTATTAAAGCATGCTTATGTAAGTTTATACAGATTAGCATTCAAACATTTAGTAGTTTTATTAAATTTGATCTGGTGTGACTATCCCTCATGCAGTTGATTTTGTAGTGTGTGTTCATGCAACCTTGTGATCGTCATGTTTACTAATATTAAACAAGTAGGAGTGTTTTACCACTTTAAAATATATATAAACACGACACTGGCTACGAGTTTCTTTAGCGGCTTCAAAACTGTCTCAGATCATAGCATTAGCAAAATAGTTTCTGAAATAGTTTTATATTAGCGGGGGGAATACAGGTTGAAATTTAAACATGTATTTCTTCTAAAAGTTCTTAGTGAATTATCAAAGAGTTTTGGAATGTGGTTATTAGTACAATTACAATGTATTGATGCATTTAGGATTACTCGGAGTCGAAGGCTGACTCATCATTGACAGACACATTTGGGCGCAAGCATACGTATTTGAGAATATCTCTCAATGAGATATGCAACTTGAGATGTGAGTGAAGTGTTCAAAAATATATAAACTTTTCCTTTACATGCATCCTTAACCATATGGTAGCAAGAGCTTCCCCTTGATCAATAAAGTTATCTGCAGTTAGATGGAGTTAAATAAAGAAGTAGAGTGCTTTGGGGCTCATTTCTACTTCATGGGTTAGTTAGTATAAAGTTTGAACATTTTGCATTGTAATTAATCATGTGGTATAATGAATAATACCTATAACTGTAGGCCAGTACTGTATGCCAATAAATGGCGTTCCATTAACACCCCGAGAACAGTTGTTGACAACGAATGAGGTCATCTATTTGAGCAAATTGTTTGTGAATCATGGGGTTCAGAAGATTCGACTCACTGGCGGAGAGCCATTGTTGCGGAAAGATATTGTCACCATTTGCGGTTAGTGTTAATGCAATTAGATTCTTGAAGTTTTGTATGGTGAACACAACAGTATGAAAGACGTTTGAGGGTACCTACACCATGCGTTTTTGTTATATTGCAAAGCTTTCAGTCTGTTAACCCAGACCTTCATCAGTGCAACTAACTCAAAAAGATTTATATGTCAATTTAGATCACAATTGTCGTGATCTGTTTGCTTGCACTTTTAATTGTTTTAATTAAAACGTGACGTGGTGTACCCTCTAACTTATTTCATATAGTGTTCATGCAGTTTGAGATGTGCAAAGTGATGGAACTAAATATGAGTTTTATTATGCATCAAGGCCATGAATGGTAGAGAAGTTCAGAACTTTTTAACCTGAAAAGAGATACAGAGTTTACTTGTACACAGTAAAATATTTCATGTTTACAGAACAATTTCGTGAGCTGCCATCTTTGCAAGATATTGCCATGACAACAAATGGTGTGACATTGTCACGAGTACTTCCGGATTTACAGAAAGCTGGTCTTAACCTACTCAATATTAGTCTGGACACGTTAGTTCCAGCAAAATTTGAGTTTATCACCAGACGAAAGCAAACTGGTAAAGAGAATTGTTATAAAATAAGGGCAGTTTTGCTAGAACGTTTTTTGTTTGTTTGTGTGTATGTTTGTTTGTCTTTTTTGTATGTTTGTTTCTCTGTTCATTTGTTTGTTTGCTGTAAATATATTTATCCCTGCTGAGAAACATCTTTGTAAAACCTACTGTAATTCTAATGTGTGTAGGTTGGTCTAAAGTAATGAAGTCTATAGATCTTGCTGTAAAACTTGGATTCAGCCCTCTAAAGGTACATATTTAGTCGAAATATAGAGTATTTAGAAATTTAGATACTTAGAGAGTTTAGCCTACAATGATTGTAGCTATTCATATTCAGGTCTTCAGCATGAACTCCTTAATAATTTATGAGAATTCTGACTAGCAAGATCGTTCCATTGTCTCACGTGATTGGGCTTTCAAACACAGTAAAAAACTGCACCAAACACTGGTATTTCATTTATCCTAAACTCTGAGAAGCTATACAACTTAGTAAAAATGTGGTAGTAGTCTGTTGCAAATGCTGTTGCTGTACATGAGTTGTCACTCTATTTGCTGTTTTTTCATCCATGGTACTACTTGGCTAAAACACTTGTACCTGCAACGTATTTTATGAATAACTATTGAAATATCTTGTCGATATATTGGCTGTTTTTTTACGTTTTCTGCTAAGAAACTGGAGTAACTTTGATTTTACAAAATCGCCGCTTGTCAGAAAATATTCTCACAGTGATGCTTCTGATCTGCGTTGTTTTTCAGATCAACTGTGTTGTGATGAAAGGCCTAAACAATGATGAAGTTTGTGACTTTGTGGAGCTCACAAGAGAAATGGTATAAAGTGTCCTATAGATATATATTAGTTTTGTGACAGAAGTACATTCGCAGTTATACACTTAACCAAGGCTTTGATGGTTCAATCGCTAGAACAAGTGCCTTTCACTAATGAGGTTGCGAGTGCGATTCTCCGCACGGACAGATATGAAAAAAGTTAGCTCGTTTCCTTTTGTAGGAAAATTTGACTGGGTGGGTTAGGATAAACAGATAAGAAAAGTAATAGTTGATTGTTCTTGTAAAAATAACCATTGTAGGGTAATATAGATACTGCATAGATTAGGATTACATCCTTCTTTGAATTTCGTTCTATAATGTTTTGGAGATTGTTGCTCTTAATTTTCCTTGTTTCGTTTTAGCCAGTTGATGTGAGGTTTATTGAGTACATGCCTTTTGATGGTAGGATCTTTAAAGTTTCTCCTGTCTATTTATTGTCTTGTCGACTAAATCTTCTGCTTCCAATCAGGAAATAAATGGAACTTTCAAAAGTTTGTTTCGTATCAAGAAATGTTGAATGTGATCAGAGAGAAATGGCCTGAAGTTGAAAGACTCGCAGATCATGCCAATGACACGTCCAAAGTAAGTGGTATCGAGATTAGGGATTGTACGTATTAATAAAATTTGAGTCATTTCGTGAAGAATTGCAGTACATTTTCTTACTCGAAAACTTCATGTTCATTGACTTAGGTGTAATTTGCATCAAGGTCAGGGATTGCAGTTATTTATAAAATTTCAGTCATTTCATGAAGAATTGCAGTATATTTTCTTACTCGAAAACTTCATGTTCTTTGACTTTGGTGTTTGCATCAAAGTCAGGGATTGCAGTTATTTATAAAATTTGAGTCATTTCAAGAAAAATTGCAGTACATTTTCTTACTCGAAAACTTCGTATTCATTGACTTAGGGGCTGTTTACATGAGCCGGGCTAGCCCGGTTAACCGGGCTGAACGGTTTCTTTCGCATCTTATTGCCGCT
>JAODVM010303054.1:0-28510 GCA_025400095.1 Phenganax marumi
GAGCCGCCATTTTTGGCTTCACTTTTTGGTTTAGTCGATTGACTGAAGTCAGCCTTCCATGTGTATATAGTTCAGTGGACGGCACAGGCTTTGCGGTCATGTGGGCACCACACGCGTTTGGGGATATTACATAACGCATTCCAACATTGTGAGAGTACGTCATGTAAAGAACACATGCAAACTGTATAGTTCGCGCTGAGAGGAGTAGCAAAATGAATTTTATGATGTAAATATATTTCTGTGTTGAACGAAAGTTATTTAGAAAGAATTTATTAATATTAAATTATTACAAGAAGTCCGTATTTTTGTGTCTGGAAACTGATGAAGTCACCGTAGAATGAAGTAATAGACAATGGTAGTCAAAACTATTGGGCATATGGTATAGGGTTGGCTAAATTAAACAGTCTTTGTTCTATCTTATTGTTGAAGTCTACGTAAATTATAATTCATCACGATCTTTTGTGTCATCATCATCACAAAGATCTAAACAGAGACAAGGAGACGTCAGCTTTTGGAGCGAAGATGACTGCTGTCTGTATATTGTACGGGTGTCCAGTGTGACCATAGGCCGACTTGCCACTTTTTCCTCGTAATCCGCTCCTAGTATATACTCTACCTGTTCTAATTTGACAGAGTTCTTTCAATGGATCTTCGCGTTCTTGTTTATAGATATCCATTATTATATCTTCATAGTCCTCTACAACACTGTCGCACTAAAGAATAATGCGTATGACTTCAGCAAAAACGAGTCGAAACTGTTTAGAATAGTGATATGCTACAATATCTAGAAACCAGGCTTTGCAGATACAAACCAGTATAGAAAAATGCAGATTAAACAATAGGTTGAAACTCCAATATTTCAGTAATACGTAACCTACATTACAGATGATAGTTTGATAAGAGCACTTTTATGACTTTTTATCCGTTCAATCGAGTATATATCTAGCTAGTCACTTGAAGAAGACATAATTATTCTCACTTGTAGAGTCAGTCATCTATGGATATTTGTGTATAATTAGTACTATCAGGGGTCATTTATGTACATATCCAGGTGCTAAATAATTCGTCATCCAGGTGAAATGTTTATACAAATGGCGGACCCAAAGAGTACAAGTTTTTGGAGTGAAGTTGAACGTTTAACCACACAATTACGAAGAGAAAATCGAACTAAACAAATTTCAACGCTAGTAAGCAGTGAAAGTCGTTGTAAGCACGTATCTAGAACGGAAGTAATAGAGAAACTTGAGTGTTTTATTGAAGGTTTACTAACTAACCTCTCTCAAGATAGTTTGCCCAACATTCAACTTAAGAACCGACAATCGTGGGCAAATGTGACATTTCAAGATAATGTTGGTGTGGGGATGAACAAGGATGCTTCAGAGTCTGCTGTAAACTTATGTTCAAGCAACTCTGTGCAAAAGTACGCTGTAACCCTAAAAATTTTACGGATTGCATATGGCTTGCTGCAAGATAATGTTTACTCAACAAAAAGGGATATTTATTACAATGACGTGCCGTTTTTTGGCAGTCAAAGCGCAGTTGACAATGCAGTTGATGATATTTCATGCCTGCTGGATGTTCCCCGGCATTCACTGCACATCATAGCATGTTCTAAAGGATACGTAAGTGGTGAGCTATCATTCCGAGAAAGTGATGGTAACTTCATCAACTGTAGAGCAAATCCGAATGGTATACTAGTCCCATCTCATGTTCATGGAATCTGTGATATATGCTCAGATGCAAAAGCAATTCTAGTCATTGAGAAAGATGCAACATATCAAAGGCTTTTAGATGATAATGTTTTGGAAAAGCTCAAACCAATTATCATGATTACTGGAAAAGGATTCCCTGACCTCAACACGCGTATGCTTGTGAAAAGACTGTCAGAAAGTCTGGAGATTCCTGTACTAGCCATGGTTGATGCAGATCCACATGGGGTCGAAATTATGTGCATTTATCGATTCGGATCAATGTCACAATCGTACGACGCTCACAATTTAAACATACCATCTCTGCGATGGATAGGTGTCCTTCCTTCAGATTTGGAAAGGTTATCAATCAACCGAGAGGCTCAGATACCACTCACAGAGCAAGATCGAAAGAAAATTTCACATCTCTTGGAGCGACCCTATGTGAAAGCTCATGCTGGAATTCAGCAAGAACTTTTGGTGATGCTGGCTACAGGTCTCAAAGCAGAAATGCAAGCATTGTGTGGGCAGTCAACAGGATTTCTAACAAATGTCTTTTTGCCAATTAAGATCAAGCATGGCAGATGGATCTAAATTTAACCCACAACTGTATTTCATGTTTCAGTGAACACAATAAATTTGAATGTAATATTGATAAATGAATGTTAGCAATAATTGAAATGATAAAATAATGATATAATTGAATAAAATGTGATTTGGGTGTTCTGCGTCCTCTTGGCTGCTCGTCTCAGGCTCAGTGTAGTTTTGCAGGTAATGCTACAAAAATGCACTCAAAGACTGTGTACCTCTGCCAGTGTGTTTTAGTATGCTGTGATTACTAGTAACAAAGTTGGTACCAGTACCAAAATTGCTACAACTAATGAGCACAAAACACATTGGTAAAAGCAAGCAGTCTTTATGTGCTCTATAAGTTTTAAATAACAAACATACTCCTGGTGGTGCAACGCATGAACTCAGCAGATTAGAAAACGAAAATATCATTTCTTCAAACTTGATTAGCAACATGCCACCTACCGCAAATTTCAAAGTCTTAGCTATATCACCACTCATGGAAATATTTTCTAGTCTTATTGGCTCTCCATTACGTGATTGCGTTCGAATGTAACTTTTGCGACCAGTCTCTTTGTCAGTCGACTCAGCATAACTTTTCACCCTCCCACACACGTCTTCTAGAATTTCAGCTAAATGCGTCTCTGAGCGAGCATATGGAATCTAATATGTCAATTGATAAAATTATAATAATGTGGATGCGTGTGGCATTTGGCTTTATGAGTTACGGTAAATTCATGACAGTAAACGACTCTTTACCCAAGAAAATCATGGTTATATAGACACAAAGATCATTGATAGGAGAATAGAGCTATATGATGCTATGCGTTTGATGGTATATTCTACTGACCGACTTGCTCCTTTGATTTCCATGTGAATCAATTCGAAAACTCTCAACCTGCAACAGAATACCATCACTTAGGTTCACTGAATTTAAGGTTAGTGATGCAGCCATGTCATTTACAGGTTTTCTATCCAAGGTAATTGAAAATAACAATAAAATTGAGCTTCATGGCTAAATATTTTCATAAAAAAGAGAAACCTCCAAAGTCTTCCTTGGATCTACTTGTGATATGTCCCAATTTACTTCTTCTGCAATTATTTTACATACTACACAAAAAATATAACAAAACTATACTAACAGTGAGATCAAAGTTCCATTGCAGTCTTCTGTAGAGTTTCTCCTTGCCTCACCCATTGTACACTGATATAGGACAGGTAATTTAAAAATTTTTTCATACTATACCTCCACAATAAAGGTCTTTTCTATCTGTGTTCTTACATAGTATTTGATCCGTATAAAGTAGCAAAAGTACTATTAAGCCAATCATTGGTATGCCAAACATCCTGAAAAATAGATTTTTTAAAGTAACTTATCATGCTATATGTTTATCAATGTTGTAAAATTTAAGGGTTTATCATAGATGATTAAACTTGTCCGGCTTTGGCCAAGGTAACATATGAGTGGATGCACCAGTGCAATATGCGTTAATTTTGGTTAAAAAAAGACCTTGTGGCCGTAGCTAAGGGGGGGGGTGCTGCACCCCCCCAATGTCGTCTCTGTTGGCAAAAATCAACTAGTAGTTGTCGGTAAAATATAGCACCGCCCGATTAGTTGATCATGAAATCGAAATTTCTGGACAGTCTTCTGATGCTCTTAGCCTTCAGGTTTTAGAAAACTCAAAATACACATATTCAAATTTGTATATAATTTAATGATCATTTACCAGTAATATGTTCGAGTCGTCATCTAGCTTGTAAAATATATGATTTCAAAACCACTCAGGGAATTCGGTGTAAAATAACGACTTTTAACAACACCCCAACTACGCCCTGGCCACGCCCTTCCGTTGGCAAAATGATATGTGCATCCCCCCCCAGAGCAAAGACTCTCGCTACGGCCCTGGCCATCAATACACCGCAAGAGTAATCTGTGGAGGATTGACTAAAAGATCAACAGTAAAACCATAGTGGTAAAACTATATCAATACTCTAAATAATTAGTTACTATTGTAACTTAATGGTAATTATAATGTAGCAGTTTTGAAATTTACTGACCTTGATATAAACGAATTAATATTTTTGAATTAATTTATTCCAAATACTTGTACCGTGACTTAAACACTTGACCGGCGATTACAAAATTTACGTGTCTTTCTGGTCTTTCTCTTTCACAACGTGTCTTTCTGGTCTTTCTCTTTCACAACAAAACAAACGGAAGAAATTTCTCTCTCAAAAGTTGAATTCCGGAATAATCCAAGATTAATTTTGCTTAATCTAAGATCAATCCCTGATAAAAAGTATGCACAACTCTCGATTAATGTGATTAACGTAAGATTAAGGATTAACCTCATTTTGATCAACTATCGCGGGGCCAAAGTTCAAACAGCGGACTGCGGGTGATGGAAATTTACGTCGTTTTTCTCGAAGCTGTTCGATAAGAATACTTCCTATCACGAAAAGTTCAGTATTTTTCTAGAAAAAGTATTTTCAAATGACTTTTACCTTTATTCAACTCGCTGCTCTTTAAACTTAAATTATGGCTCCACCGAAATCAAGAAAAATCGCTATCATGGGCTTTCGTTCAGTGGGTAAGGATATCTGACTTTACACTTCAGCAAACTAGTGCAACATGTAAACATTCAATGACCGGCATTCTACTTTGTTAGAAGAAACTCTGGAAAACTTTGATATTGAACGATTTTCTTTCGCTAGGAAAATCATCGTTAACTATACAGTTTGTGGAAAATCAATTTGTGGACTCCTATGATCCGACTATAGAAAATAGTAAGAATATTTACGGATTTGAATGTGCTTATTGAATATTGTGCCATTGAACTTTCTGAATAAAACTGCGTTGGAAAAATATGGCGTGTCTATCTCATTTTGATATTTGCATGGATTGTGTGACTTTTTCACGCATTTTAGATTACAGTCGATTATAACATTTTTGTCAACATCAAAATCATACAAGAAAATATCACTCAATTACGTATATATAACTGGTATTGTGAACAACTGAAATTATGGTTTTCATTTTGCAGCATTTACCAAAACTGTGAAGAATCGAGGACAAGAATATAATCTTGAATTAGTAGACACTGCTGGACAGGTACCCTACATTTCTGTGATCTATTGTCATCAACTTTACCTGGCTCACCTAAACTGAGCTACAAATGTGGCATAATCTGGCATTAGACAGAGAAGAATGCAAAATGAGGGAACTCAGATACACATTGCATCTCGGTGGGTTAAATCAAAAGGAAACAATCCCGTTGAATTCTTGTTTCGCAAAATACTATGCTATTTAGATGGCCAGAAAAATCACTAGTTTTTATGCACACGAATAACTATGTAGTATATGCATTACTCTGTATGGCATGAAACTGTGTCAGCAGTAGTGCTATGATAGCATCCTATATCACCTAGGCTACTGCATGACAACTGACATCTTGTATATACATAAAATGGACAAATTTGCTTCCAATTATTTTTGTTCGTAAACTACCAGTTGTTTTCATAGGATGAGTACTCAATATTTCCCCAAGCTTACTCAATGGGAATCCATGGCTATATTCTTGTTTTCTCTGTAACATCACAAAAAAGGTAGTTGGGAAGATCATGGAATAATGATTTAGGACTTCTAGTTTCAATACTTTATGCTATTTTTTTTAACTTGCAGTTTTGATGTAATTCAAGTTATTCATGACAAGCTTTTGGATTATATAGGACAACATAGGTACAGGATGGTAATGGTGTGATCACCAGATTACTGTGTTTCTATGGCAATAAAATATATCTGATTCATTTTCTTTTCTGATGAACATTGCATACTTCACTTTTTCCTAATCCTTTGTGTAGAGTTCCAATAATTTTGGTCGGAAATAAAAATGACTTGCACATGGAAAGGTATTAACTATTAAAAAATGTTCATTTTCTATGAAATATTGCCATTAAAATCTGTGATAACATGTGCTGGAATTTTCATACACCAGCATACGGTGTGTCAAGATAAATTTGTGGCATTTTCTTTGCAGGGTCATAACTACTGAAGCAGGTAAACAGTTGGCAAACAGCTGGAAAGCAATTTTTCTGGAAACATCTGCAAAAGAACATAAGGTATCATAAATTAAATATTAGTCTAAGCCATTGAGCAGTTAGGCTTTCTGTTGGTTTGTCTATGGCAATAGCTTGTTTTTAAGTAACAATGAAAATAGCGGAGGTAAGGCCCATTTCAAATGTCGCACTACTGCCGTGTCGAATGCATTAAAAACAATCAATAATGAGGAGTTTTAGCTGATTATGTATTGTTGCTAATGCATTCAGCACGGCAGTAGCGAGACGTTTGAAACGGGCTTAAGTTTCAAGAGCAAATGTTCCGATTACCCTGGGTCCCGTACTAATCTTTTTGCATTAGAATTATCCCACCTCAAAATTATTAAAAACTCAGTGATGAAACTTACCGGAAAAGACAAGTCTGCTTACTATGATTTTGGCTATTTTACTTTTAATTCTCTTGACTATGCACAGTAATTCTGAGAATTTTTCTTAGAGCGTGGAGCAGGTATTTTATGGTCTTCTTGCTGAGATTGAGAAACATCAAAACGGTCCTGCTGAAAAAAAAGATGATTGTACATTATTGTAAATGTCACGCATGATACATTCACACCGTCCATATTTATGTATACCTACACTTATAAGGAATTGGTAATTATTACTGTGTTTCAATTCCAGTTATGATTTGGAAATCATGTCATGCAAATAACATTCAACAGTTTTGTAAGCTAATCAAATCGAGAACTTCAGTTGCCGCACATTTGAATCTCAAACTTTCTGCTATAGTCTCATGAAACGTTGCATTTTTTTCGCAGTTTACTTTTTTTGCTTTGGCATCACTAAATGTTTTGCTCCTTTATAGCTAAATGCGTTTGACTTGTTTTACTTTGCTTCATGCGCTGTAGTGAACTTGCCTGCATTGCCTTCCCATTTTACTAACAGAATTATTTCGTTTGTATGCTATCATTGTAATGTACAATTCGTTTTTTGTGTCTTTGTCTGATAATGTAAGAATATTCAATGAAAATCGTGAACGCTAGTTTTGTCGTTCTGGGGCGAGTTGTTCAAAAGCTGGTTAGCTTAATCCTGGGTAAACGTAAAGTTTGGAGCAAAGTGCTTGTTTACTAACTTGGCAACATTTTTCCACAAAGCTTATTAACGTAAAAAGAAGTCTGTATTGGCAAATTTTTGAAACAAATGGACTTATAGCAATGCACAAACTACGTAAGCAGCTAGTTAAATTTAACGCTGAGTTAACGCAAACCCAGTTAACGCAAACCCAACAACTGGCCCCTGGGTAATAGGGGAGACATCTATACAATGATGCAATCTGGTGAAAATGTTAGTACTTCATGTAAAATATAGTTCATTCAGTAGAAGTTTAATGTAAATGTGCTGGTAATTGAACTTCTCGAGGTGGTTGCAGTTTTCCACTTTGTCGTAATTATGCGTGATTTGTCCGGGATGTATTCGTACTTGATTGTGCAGGTTAAGTACGTATTGTAAAAACTACGGTTGAGAATTAATGCAACTTCATGTTGCCGGTTAATAGCAA
This sequence comes from Phenganax marumi, assembly GCA_025400095.1. Lineage (NCBI taxonomy): Eukaryota > Metazoa > Cnidaria > Anthozoa > Malacalcyonacea > Clavulariidae > Phenganax > Phenganax marumi. The sequence goes on from JAODVM010303054.1 coordinate 7,870, forward strand.
TAGTTGATATAGTAGCATGTGATAGATCATAGCTTTTGGTATTTCAATTCATTCGTTCCCAGTACCCCTGTGTGAAAGATACGTAAACTTTGGTCCACAAGTTTTTACTCATAGATCCTGGGTACGAAGTGGTTGGACTTGTTTTCACGGACGCTTTTTAGTTGATCTGACATAAAGTTTCTCATGGACCGTGCACAATAGAAAATTGACGTTTTGTAAGATTAGCAATGTGATTGGTTGCATATATGCTCAGGTTTAGACTGCCTCCTCGGAGGAAAGTATTTCTTGTGCTTTACAAAAATATTTTGGGATCATATTGGTTTCATAGAAGATTAAATATAGTTGTAGTTTTAGGTTATGCGGAGTAGTCAAATGCGAACTACATTTAATTAAACTAAATAGTTAGATAGTTTCTTAGAAAGAATGTTTTACAACAAAGACAGTCGCACGTTGTGTCAAGCGACCAAGTTCATAACTCATCAGTTTACTTTTGACGCTGATCTTTGCAAGGCAGAACAAAATTTTTCACTTATCAAATTCTTTCGAATTCTTTGCTCATGCTGCTGCGACACGATAAAAACAAGAACTAAGGTCTATGTGTAAATATCGCTGATCCAAGAGCATTTAGGAAGGCATTTTGATTGACTTCATACTATTTTCTTCTCTGTTGTTTTTGAAGATGCAAAGTTTTTTGTTGTTATTTTTTCAATTTATAAATTAAATTGAAAATAGTAGAGCGTTTAATTCTTAGCGGTGGAAGAAACATTTTCATCGTAATGAATGATAAAAAAAGTCAGAAAAAGTAATTTCCTCGAGTACATAAACGATGAATCAGAAATATATCGATCCCGAAAAGCGAAAATGTAATATAAATGTATAAATAAATTTTGCAGTTTCACTTGTACTGCTTATTTTAGGCCTGGGTCAAACGTCGTTTTTCTTATTCGCCGAACCTATTGCAAACGACCTGAAGTCATTGTCTGAGCCATTTGCATTATAGGTTCGGCGCATAAACAGGGTGACGTTTGACGTAGGCATTAATTCACTTTAAATTTCAGTATCGTTATCGTGATCGTGTCAAGCTAGTTAAGGCTTGCCTTGCACGTGATTGTCATTTGATTAGCATAAGACATTTAATTTTAACTGCATGTAGTACAACATGATTCCATTGGTACATTACTGCTGGTACTACTACTAGTCTAGACCCACAATTTCTAGCATGATAATTCAGTTATCGTATAGTTGTTCTTGCTGCATGCCACTAGTTTAGGGCGTACGGCGTATGAAATTCATTGGATTTGAACTTCGTTGGCTCTCGCTAGTTCCCAGTTCTGGCGTACAAACAGTATCACATATCAGTTGTTTTGATAAAGGTCAACAGATCGATTACCTAGAATTTACTTGTCCAGTCGTGAAGTGGGCACAATGCATTGCTTCGGAGAGATATTCAGTTTCGAGATATGAATATGGAGCACCGAGTGATGTACTTATGCTTCGTGAATATTGTGACAATTCTACTTCAAATGAGCTGTTCACTGGCTGCAAAGTACACACATCAAAGTATTAAATTGTCTACTCAAGGTTATGACTCGATCGATTGTTTAAATCCAAACAGCCCTTCTGCAGTTTGTAAGACTTTGGACTATGTTTTCAACCACATCGAGAGTAGCACTGACTTGGAAAGTTCAGTTGAAGTTTTGATCGAAAATGGGATATACACACTGAACAGAAGCTACAGTTTTGAGAACATTGGTGGGTTCCACATGGCTGGCTCAGGCGAACAGAATATCAACAATGTACTTATACAATGCAAAAAGGCTGCTGGTCTGTCTTTTTCCCGCAGTCAAAATCTGCAATTTTCTTACTTGACGTTCGAGAAGTGTGGCTCATGGCAAAACAACACTAGTATAAATAACCCTAAGTTTCTGGTTGCACTGTTTATCGTGTATTGCAGAAATGTAAAAATGGTCGGGTGTAACATTTCCAAGTCCTCAGGTGTGGGTGTCAATTTGTATGACGTAGGAGGCGAAGTAGTTTTCGAGAACAGCTCTTTCACGGAAAACTACGCCTTAGATTCATGGAATTTTACATACACTGATGGGAAAGCCCGTGTCGGTAGAGGACTTCACGTAGAGTTCACGTATTGCGGCGCTCTCCACCCGTTCGATTGTAATTGTCTAGAAACAGACAAATACAACAATGGCAGTAAGTACACTATCAGAAATTGCCAATTCATTGAAAATAACTCGACAACAGGTCCTGGATTTAAGCAAACGTTCGATGAAAATCCTTGCGGAAAGGATTTTAATTCGATCGGGCGTGGTGGTGGAATCTCATTTATCATCAAAGGAAATGCAACTGCTAATGAGTTTCTTGTGGATAATTGTACATTTCTCCGAAACACTGCCGACTGGGGAGCTGGATATGCTTTATATATTCAAGACAACGCGAGAAATAATTCATTGCGCGTTACAAATTCACATTTCCTAGAAAACACAGCGCGGTATGGTGGCGGTGCTGTAAAATGCGCGACTACCATTTATGGAACGTTCGAGGAGCTGACGCGTCGTGAACCTAATCAATACTTCCACAAGAATTGCATTTTCGAACGAAATAGAGCGAGCCAAGGTTGGGGCGGCGCTTTCTCCGCATTCGGCTCGACGAGTTATCTTAGCGAGAAAGGCTGGAAGGCTCATAAAGCTCCAGCATTTGTCGATTGCCGTTGGCGGGAAAATTCCGCCACAGCCGGGGCGGCTGTTGGAGTTATGACTAAACCAGCCGAACTGTGGAGAAAAATGGCAGAAGTGAATATTGAACGACGCGGCTTTGGTTTTGAACTCAAACTTGTCAGCAATACTTTCACCCGTAATTATATAATTCCAACGAGTTGTAATGTGACTGTTTTTGGCATGGGGACTATCTTCGCTGTGTCTGTACCTATCATTATGACGGGTGACGTGAAATTCATAGAAAATGCTAACACTGCTTTGATACTTGATTCTGCGTGCGCTGAAATTGACGGAAGTGTGTTGTTTTATAAAAATAGTGGTGTGTATGGTGGAGCGGTTGGCATGTATGGGACTTCAGCATTCGTGTTCAAACCTGGAGCAAAACTAACGTTTCAGGAAAATATTGCTTCGGCCAAAGCGGGAGCAGTGTATGTAAGAACCGCTGGTCCCAATATAGCAGCGTTTTATCAAACAATATTCCTGAGACATCGTTGTTTTTTCCGTTACTTTGATAGTTCCGTAGACCCTAACCACTGGAACGTTAGTGTGGTTTTTCAAGGAAATAGTGCCGCGCTGGACATAGGAAGAACATTGTTTGCAAACACTCTACAATTCTGTAGATACGGGCGCTCTGGATTGATCAACGATGCTATAAAATGTTGGACTACCTTTAAGTTTTTAGACATCAATGGGACACCATCATCTGATAACCTAGAAGTGGCCACCGAACCTGTTCAGATATTAGTTAATCGAGATGAGTGGAATGACGTGTCACCAAATGAAGAGTTCTCACCATCAATTCGACTTTTGGATGAAAGAAATCACAGTGTTTACGGGTTGGTTAAAGTTTCTATAAAGGAGCAAAACGGCGAGAAACCAGTCAGGATTGAAAATGGTATATCTCCATTCTTCTTTGTGAAAGATCATGTCAGATCGTTATGGTTGAGCGGTAAGCCGTCGAGTAATTTCGACGCGAACATCACCTCACTTTATTCCCAAGCTATAAAAATGACACTTCGTAATTTAACTGTAACAAAATGTCCACCCGGGTTTGTAGACAGAGACAACACATGCGTGTGTTCGACCGTTCAGGATAAGATTATCGGTATCTCTAGATGTGGACAGGATGGCAAAAGTTTATATCTTCGGAAAGGATATTGGGGCGGTCCTAAACACATTAAAGACTCAAATTGCTTATTTTCTGTTGTGCAATGTCCTTATGGGTATTGTCAATGTGGCAGCAGTGATACAGATGGTTTGACTAACAGTTGTGAGTGCTATTTTGATGGAGGAAAGAACCAGTGTGTGGACGGCCGCAAGGGCATCTTATGCGGAGAATGCAAGAAAGGTTTGAGTGTTATCATCGGTAGCTACAAGTGTGTCGCTTGCAACAAGAATGATAGTTTCATGTTGATTCCGTTTTTTGTTATCTTAACTGTTTTTGTATTTCTTGTTGTGTACTTTCAGCTGGATTTCTTTTCTGGTTATCTCAATTGTTGGTTGTACACATACCAAATAACATTTGTCCTTTTACCAGACGATTTTCTTAACACCGATCCTTTAATGCACTTCATTGTAAAATTTGCTAACAATCAATTTGTATTTGGGCACTGGTGTCTTTGGGACGGAATGAATGATCTTCAGAAAACATCTTTTGGTTATGTAGCTCCGGTATACCAAATTCTCGTACTTTATCTCATTGCAAAACTTTCTTCCAGATTTGTTATATTCCAAGGTAACTTCTTTCGTCCGTTTTGTACCATTCTTCTTTTATCGTATTCGGGCCTCGTGAACGTTGTATTTAGGCAACTCCGACCAGTTCTAATCTGTTCAAAATGGCGTGTTTACATATATGCTGGCTTATCTTTCTTCTCTGGAGAACATATTATTCATGCTTCTTTGGCTATTTTTGTTTTGTTGTTTGTTATTCTACCGTTTCCCGCCATGTTAGCTCACAGTTCATTCTTCACTAAGCGTTCACGTCGTTTGTCGTTGATCAGTATTCCCTTGTTGGACGTCTTGAAATCTTGCTATCGTCCGAGACGTCGCTGGTTCGCAGCTTACTACTTGGTATGTCGGCTTATCGCAGTCTTACTCCATTCTTATATACCAGACGTCAACGCTCGACATAAGATCCTCCAACTGTTCTGTGTCACAGTTTTGTTGGTCTTTGTTTACGTGCAACCATACAAAAGTGATGTCTTCACAAAAATTGACACCTTCTTTCTATCGTTTTTGGTGATAATCAGTTTGCTTGCTGAAGTCGTTATAACATGTTCATTTTTTGTATCAATTTTCTATGATGTCTGTTTTTATTGTATTCATGTTTTGCTCTATATTCCGTTCGTTTACTCCATCATTCTTTTATGTTATCATGTGAGAAATTTGTTGAAACAAGGCAAGCGGAGACGACGGAATAATTCAGAACGTCATCGAAATGTTAACGAGACTAGGCCTGGTGAAGTGCGAACTGAATATGAACCTCTCTGAATTTGAGTAATGTTGTCTGCATGATTGATGCTTGACTCCATTCTATATCATAGTCAGTGCAGACACTCTTGCAGAATGCTTCAGGTACTTACCACGAACGGTACAGCTGAAGGCATTTCTCTTAAGTCTGGTTACCATATATCGCCGAAGCTCGGCGACGCTCTTGCGACTTCTGTTGTTGATCATCGAAGGGCAAACTTGTTGCCCATAAACAAAGGTTTTTCGCTTCTGCGATCAAGAAAAATGAAGGTCGCCGGTTGTCGGCGACATATGAAAATCATGCTTTATGGAAAAAAGGCTGCACACTGTATTGTATTTAACTTTTATCAAAGTTTCAGGCGGCAATGGTCGGGAAAGTGGGCAAACTTGCAAGGTTCTATATAATGGATAATGATTCATGTAAAAATTTATTAAGTTTTCTCGCGTTGTGCGACCAGTCCTGAAAATCCGTCATTTTTCGGTAGCAAAATCATTGTTTTTCACTTTTATCTTTTATCAAAAAAGATGTAGAAGTTCACGCTTGTCAACAATTGTTTGACACTCGCTAACGTAACTTGTTGTAGATTTGGATTAAATTTAGAAATTTTCCTACGTAAATATAGCCGTGCAAAGTGAGCAAATTTTGTATATTTTTCTATTACGCGGGAAATCAATACCCCGTTCGAGAAAAAAGGTATTATTAATTTCCCGCACATAATAGAAAAATGTACATAATTAGCCTTTCTCACTACGCCATTTTTAGGGTACTTTTCGTGAAAAAAATATGTCAAAATCAGAAAAATCTAAGCTGTATGAAAACCGTTGTTCAATAATTGAACTGTAAATTTGGAACCCAAAAATGACGTCGTGAGAAAGGCTAATTTGCCGACTTTGCACGGCCATAGTTCTCCTTATTTGACAACGTTTCGCAACCAAACTTGGCAGTTTTACTAAATTCAGGATGCTTTTTCAGGCTGCGGTAAAAGATTTTCCGAATTCAAAATTTTTTAAAATAGTGGTGGATTTTAAGACCTGGTTGCATGGCGCGAGAAGGCCACGCTATGCATAGAAATTTAGAAATTTTGCTTGGTATTTTAGTCTGGGATACGAAAGCCACAACAATAAGCTGTAAATTGTAACATATGTGATAGTCTGAAATTAATATATGACGCTGAAATGATGACACAAGATGTGTAAATTCTAGAATAATGCGAGAGTTCATTTGTGAGAGTACGAGCTACAGTGCATGCCTCCGAACAGCGAGACTTTTGCAGCAGCTGATAAATATTATGTTCAGGGCATATATACCCACTTCCATTCACGGAGGTATTGCTTCATGAATTAGCGATATGGAGGTCGAATATACTGGTGTTACTTATTAGACTTTTGCTTATGCCGCAAATTAAAACACAAAACACTTCTTGACCCAACAGTCACACTATAAATTTTACATTTGGTAGCTGGAGCAAGACCGACTCAAAAATAACACACAAAGTTACTTAATATTTTTACATATGACAGTGACGTATATTGCTAGTTCACTCCTTGTTATCTGCTTACATCTTCCGGCACAGTATACACAAAACAACACATCACATTCGCTAACCATAAACCACATACAAATTTGGTAAACTAAAATTAATATCGAAGCGACTTTATGAAGACAAAGTTGAAGTTAAATGATAGAGTATACTATAGCCGTGTGGTATACTCTGTTATTTGAATTGCTAGGATTGAGCCTACTGTAGTGAAATGTTACAAAAATTCTATCTCATTTTCTCTTTTGAGAAAAACAATATAATATCTCAAGGGCCACTCATGTTTTATGTTGTGAGGAACTAGGAAATCTTCACGCTTCATGCGTGGTCGAATTTCTGATACTAACGGACTTTCTCAGACAAACAGTTACATTGTCATAAGCCATTTTTGTCCTGTTTTCAAATATCGTAGTTGCTCTCAGCAGATTACAGCACTTAAATAATTTCCTTCTTTTGTCAAAGAACTACGCAATAAATGTTTATACGTATACAGATATGAGGGGAAACTATATAGGGGAAACTACCTATCTTGATAAACAATAATTGTTCCGCTTCACGCAGTGAAGTGGCCATTGACGTCTACTACGCATCTCAACGTACATCCTTTATGTATACGTGCTCAATCCTTCGCTGTTGCTCTGGTATTGTCCAGACCAATATTACTTCCGTCAATAATTTCCTGTTTACAATCAGATTAGAAGGTACGAAAGCGCATAAAAGGGGGGAAATTTTGGTGTACTTTTATTCAAAGCAAGTTCTGCATCCGAACGAAGTGCAGCAGTACAACTACAAACGTCTGCGTCATTTTCAAACAAGGCCAGGTAAGTCAGAAAATATGTGTTAAGTACTTCCAGCACTGACTTGCAGTTACAAGATGGTTACCAGCAAGCTGACTTTGCCCTCTTTCTATCCTGTTTTTGTTTTTCAACATTCAAATGTATGTGCTTGTAGCACTCTAGCACTTTATCCAGGCATGACTGCAGTCAAGAGTAAGAGATTGCAAATGGAGGTTTTCGCATGACTTTATCTGTAAGACAAATGTCTTGGAAAAGGGCAAATGGAACAGTAACAATTAAAAATTGTGCTGTAACAGTCCAAATGGTGCAGCCGCGAATGTCAACTTCATGCATGGTGTTGCTGATTGAATTTTTCTGCTCCTAAGGCCCCGTTTACACGGTACCGGTTTCGCATGGTCACGGCATCGACTCTAGCCACAATGCGCTTAGTTTTAATGTAACAACTTTTTCTAGGATCAGTTGTTATTAAGTTCTGCAACAGTATCATAAACTTACGAGATAAACTGGCGTCGAAACTGCTCAATTTAATGTCGTGTCCACGCGAATCCGATACCGTGTAAACGGGGCCTAAATTATAGTTTTAGTGTCATACCCAGTGTAATTTTGCCATTTCCCGGCAGTGGTTTTGGCAAATGAGTTTTTTTGCACGATAATCTCTCATACGTCGTTTTTCAATCCTGTTTTTCTTTTCATTCCAGGTGAATTTTAGTGCGCAATTAAAAATGTCTAGAAGTATAAAACTAGCCATCACTTCCTTGGCATTTCTGTTGGCGATCCACTCCAGCTTCCAATGTAGCGTTGGACCAAATTATAAATGGCCCACAGTCGCTGAACTAACCAAAGATGCGCCCATAGTTGCTCGAGGTTTCGTCGTCAACAAAGGAGTAGACATCAATAGATACGAGGCTTGCCTGTATATTTCCCATGTCTATAAGGGATTGGGAGTGGGTAGCTATATTTGTGTGCAAGGTTTTGGCTCAACAGCCGCATGCCTCGCCGACCCTGGATTTAATATCGAGTATCTGTTTTTCTTGGAGAGAAGTGATAAGGGGGAATACAAAGCAAGGTATCTTGGGGTGCATTCAGCAATACAAGTGTTCAAACCAGATCTACTGGAAGACGTCGGAGATGGACGATGTTGCCCCAATGATTTCGAGAGTAAGTATAATGCATGTGCAGCGATGTATACACTGCTCTGTAACTTATTTGTATTTCGAATCGTGTTTTTATGTAAAATTCGTATTTAAAAAACGACAAAATTAGTATTATTTTTTTCTCCTATTTTTTTAGATTGCAACCGGCAATTGCGATTGAATAACAGACACACATGCAGTCACCCATACTATTATTACTGCAGACGTTCATACTCGTTTAAAGGCTGGTAAGTAGTATTGAATGTATCCACTTCGAGAATGTTTGTTGACAAACAAACAGACATACATACAAGCAGGAATGACATTATGTGAACTTACGAGCACATTTTTCTATTTTGATCTATAAAGCGGTAGTTATAGCACACCCATACTAGGATTGTTTTTTTCACTTCGTATATATAATCAAAAATACATCATTAACACTTGCTTTTCAGATTACTCATTTTCAACGCTGGAATGAATTCGGATCCGATGTACAGTGAATACCTACACGGAGAGATTGATATAAGAGACTTTTTGTCTATATAGTAGACCGTGAAATAACTTTTAGATGTTATTCAGTCTTATATCTCTTGTGTAACAGTACTTTAAAGTTATTGATCAAAAAAATCTTAAAACATTCATTTTGTTCAAAGAGAAGCTCTTGTTTTGTTGCGACCTACTGAGCCTTCGTTGCATGAATTTGACAAACATTTTGCCTTGTTTGGAATTTGTTGGCATTTCAAATTTCATCCACCATAGCAAGAACCTCTTTGTTTTTTGAACTTTAAGCCGGTTTTCCACTAGGCGGAATTTTCCTTGCGGAAAACAAATCTACCAAACTGATTGGCTTGCAGTATATTTGGAACCAATCACGTTGCCAGATTTATATTTCGCACGGACAATTCCGCCTAGTGAAAAACAAGCTTTAGGGCAAGAATCGCACATAGATTCCATGAAATCTAATATTTTATAGCATCTAATATTCATGGAATATTGAGTGCTTTATTCATGCAATCTACTGTACTCTATAATAAAAGCTGAAAATGAGGAGTAACACACCAGCTGATACATTCTATAACTGTGATTAATGTATCGCTATCATTTAATTTTTACGATGGAACATTCATGACTAGAAATACAACTGTGACCTATATTATATAAAGCATACAGATATATAGTTCTATGCAGTATCTTCATTCATTTATCAGTAGGCATTACAAGTTCCACCAATTGATGGTACAAATTTGGGAAACACTTCCGTACATCCTCCTGACTGTAGACTAAGCGATCCTTGTAGTCAAAGCCAGGACTTACTACTTCTGATATCAATGCAAATGGCGTCTCGCTCGGAGAATTCCTGCATTCCGTCCTTTCAGTCATCAAACGTGCAGCTTCCACGTCGCTACCTTTTACGATGAGCTGAAAACTGTCGCCTCTACTGAGATCAGAACCTAGGACAAACTTTCGAAGTTCCCCTTCTGGCGAAACGACCGTGTACTCCAAAGGCCAGCCACAATGGAAAAAGCGAATAATGTCGCTCTTATTACTGTGCAAATAGTTCTTTCCTCCGGTATCTTCTGATACAAGGTAGTAGATCGCAGTCGACAGGTCTCTCGTTTTACTTGTTCCATGTATTTTGACCGTCGTGGTTAATGAAGAACGATAGGTCTCCTGGAAATATCCACCTTCCTTGGAACACGGTTGCAGACTAAGCTCTTTCACGATTTCGTCTTTGCGCGAACTCGCCATACTGTTTCAACTGATCCACCTGTTCGAGAAATGCATTATTAAATGCAGGTGTGTCAAGAAGTAAACCCTTTGATATTGAAATTTTAAAAGTTGAGTTTGTGCGCATGCTAACAGAAGCACAAGTTTATAGCCGTTACCTCAGTTCTTCACCAAAACATGTTGCGGGTAAGATTTTTCACAGTTCCAACAGTTGGAACTTGGAAACAATTTTACCAGTAAAATGATTGGAATTTAGTTGTTTGGAAAAGATCTCCTATTTCTCCGAGTACATAATAACATTGTTACTGCTATAGTTAATGTTATTGTTTTGACCACTCAAGTCGTGCACTTCGAAGATAAATTCAACAGCATTCACAAAACATTGGACAAAATGTCGATGGCTGGAATTTATAAAATCAAGAAATCGTCTCAAATTAATTCTTACCCAAAACGCCACGTAGTCGACCTCTTGATGCCAAATCGTGTTTCTTACACAAAGCAATTTTGTATACTTTTAATTCACTGCATAAATAGCTAACTGTACCTTACCATGGTATAACAAATCTTAAAAAGCTCCACTTTAAATCACCCCTACGCAGCAGCATATTTTATTTTTATGTAGGCGATAGGAACCACATTGGTGTTACATGTTGTACATTTACGAGTTAGATAGATTGGCAATTTGTCAAGCGAATCATGTCAGACGTCACGCGGTTTGATGTTCTTTGTAAATGTGTCAAAGTGAATGTGTATTGAGACGTGTATATAAAACAGGAAAGTAGGGAAGAAAGAATAAAAATTTGTGTGTAAGCAGTAACGCCAAGAAACAGTGTATTAATTAGGATTCAATCTATGAAGAACCTTAAAACAGGCTTACCTTCGCAACCCAGCAGTGTTTTCATCACACAAACACTCGACTGACATATATTCACAAGAAACGAACTGGTATATGCCGTGGTGAAGGCCATTTTCCACTTCAACCGCCTTTAAATTGGAAAGCGTAGCGCATTTGTTTGTTTGATGCGCACTGGAGTATAGCCAGTATAGTTAATGACTGTTTGAAACAAAGAAAAACGTTACGGTACGCCATGATACGGTTGAAGTGAAAACCGGCGTTTACGCACGATGGCCCGAAGTGATAATGCATCGCGCTGTTTATTCTCCAGACTTCACGCCCAACTTTAAAGTTTAGGTTTGCTGTCTTGCTTGGTCGCTTCAGGCAACCTCGCTGCGGTAGCAATAAGCCGAGAATCATGTATGATAGAATAGTTTACTTGTGAATCCGGACCCTGTAGTGCAGGATGAAAAGTGAATTTGTCAAATTCAAGGTAGAGAATACAGTATACTACAATAGGAGAGCGAATTAAAGTCAAAACGGATCTATCAGGTACTGTTCTCAAATATCCATCACTTTATTCTGTAGAGGTAATTGTTTGTACAGTAATACTGCTACGACTAGTGACATTGTCATCGTTACATTCAAAACAACCGCGACCACATTTCGCTGAATCTACGTTTCCTCGCAGTGTCACTTTGGCCACAGAACTTCTGGCATACTCTCCTGTAAGGACATTCGTCGCCTTTTCTTTTTCTTGAGGAGCAATCTTGAAATCTGTGGCAAATTTCTTGACAATTTGTTGGGCATTCTGCGCATTCATCTGGGGGCTGGACGCCACCATAAACTACTTGAATAATCACCACAGCAAAGGTAAGGACAACAAGAGACTTCATGACCATCTTGACTTTCTTTAAACACAATTGACAGAAAATAAGGATATTAAAGCTTTGATTATACAATTCTTATTACGTTAATCATTACAACACCTTGCGAACGAGCATAAAACGCATTAAGACTTCGGAAAAAAGTGGTCTTATATTTCAATGCATATGCGGTTTTGTTGCCAACTTTGACAAAGAGCTACAGGAATTTCTTAAGACACAACGTTACAAGCCTAAAACACGCTGAAACGGCTTAGGGCCAGATGCTATAAAGAAAGACGGAAAGGCACACCCCGAGCTGCCAATAGACCGTTACTGAGCACAGAAACTTGGCCGACGCGTAGACTCATGACAAGAGACATGTCATTTTGCCCTTCCTGATTCATTAGAAAAACCTTTGAAACTCAAAAAAAGAAAACTTCTTTTTCTATATTCTTGCTAAGTAAAAGAAATGTAGTACTTAAAATACGACTAAAGCTTTTTATATTTGAGAAAACACGAGCGGTTTTGTGTACAGTTAAAATATGAGCAGCTGATCTTTATGGGGCATTTACGCTGGACTGGCGGGTGGCAGCCAGTTTAAACTGCATATTTTTGCTTAAAAATTAAAAATACAAGCACACATGCAAGCACATGCACCGGATCCGGCATAGTCACGGGCACTTTACGCTTGTATTTGCTCTAATAACTTTTTCCAAGATTAGTTGTTCTTAAGTTCTGCAACTTTATTATAAATTTTTGAGCTAAACTCGCCTCGAAAGTGCTCAATTTGATGTCGTGAACATGCGAATTCAGCGTCTGAAAAATATCAATTAAATGAGAGTTTGATCAACAATACAAAATGACTGACTTAACGCTAAATAGTTTATTATAAGTCATTCAAGGACAGTCTTTTGGAAATTGCAGCCTCAGTTTGACATGGAATTACTGAAGACTCGTTTAATCATCAGACTTTATATGCATGCCAAACTGTTGTTACAAAACGCGAAATCAAAATGTAAAATTTTTCATTTGTAACTGACCCGAGCGAAGAAACTGAAAATACATGTTCATAGCCACATTAACAAGACTTACCGCAGTCATCTGTCGGCCTTCTACTTTATCAACGTAGAAGCGAACAAAACAATCTCCGCAGTAATCGTTCACACATTTTGCTCAGGATATACCGATCATTCACTATACTGACAGGGAGGAAGAGGCAATACACCATCGGCTTGTCTGGAGGACATATACCGTTAGGGAAAAAAGGTCAATACTCACAAAGACATGAAAAGATTATAAGCTAAACAGTTATAACTGGACCTAAAGAAAATATGGTGAAGGTTAACTGATATCAGTTTGGTATAATCTGGCTTGAGAATAAATTAAATAAGATAGAGACTAAAATCTGAGACAAGGAATGTGTTTTGTTGCACTTCTTGTTTTATTATAATAGTATTCAAATAAGAAAACTTTATGTTTTAAAAGAAGTTCGAGATCAGTAATGAGCAGCATACCATAACACCCGGGCGAGAGTACCAAGTCACAGTAAACATTTCATGTATTTGCGAACAGTTGTGATAATAGATCAAGAAAATAAGTCATTGGTATATGGCCGGAGGCCAACTGGAGCCGGTTGTTCGAAAGGTGGATAGCCCTATCCAGTGGATAGTGATTTTTTGCAGCCTTTGTAAAATTTTCCATCGATTGTTATAACTTAAAATTACGACTGATATCGATAGATTAAAGTCTTTAACATTGCAACGTTTATCAAAATGGAAGTTTCGGCATTTTTGTCCAATTTTATGAACGTTGAAAAGTTCGCTATTCAATGGATAGCGCTATCCAACTTTCAAACAACCGGCCCCTGGAATGCTGCAGTCCCACTCCCATCTCCTTCTGTTAATAGTACATGCATATGTGAGTGTATGTCTTGTAAGAAACACCTGAAACTTAGCTGAGCTGCCAGCATGTTCAAGAAGGTATCAGCCTGTGTCATGCAATGGAGGCGTTAAGGCATGGCAAGAAGCAAAAGATTTCTAATTAAGTACATGATATTGAACGTTCACGTTGAGAGTTTCAGCAATCTCTTTTATAATTACGAGTGTAACAAGTTTATCCTTAAAGTAAGGAAATCAAATAATATTTTAAAATAAGCTCTCTTGATTATACTGCATAGTGCATGACGTGTATGGGAACGATTTGCCACAATAGCATTCTAAAATATCGATACAATATTATTATATATTAAAATGCGTTATTCAAATAAATCTCTATAGTAGGTATGGGATTTTAAAAGTGAATCTATAGAGTCACGTTGTTGAATAAAAGGTCACCTTGCGTTTTGTAGTTCAAAAAGCAGTAAGCAATACTTTAAATCAACCAAAATGTCGTACTGTTTATATTGGTGATTAGAGTGTTTGAAATGAAACACTGTTTCTAGTTGATTCAAATACAACAGATTCACTTTCTTGAGATACCCGACTTTCTCAAATCATTTTACAACCTCTTTCATGAAGTTTCACCACAACGACTTCATCGAGTCAGTGAGCGCGCAAATGATTGGAAGGTTCTGTAAAGAAGTAGAGGTTCTGTGTAAAGAATACAGGCATTACTCTTAATAACAATTACTTATTGTTTCTGAACATTTTCAAAAAGTTTTGCGATTTCCAAAGCAGGTTTTTGCAAATTAACGCGTTGCATATTCACTAAGATGACAACGACCACTCCGCAAGGTGGTAACTGTATATCTTGAGGAGCCAATTGTGTGTTTTTCTTCACAGGATGAGGTCGAATTAACAAAATACTGCTGCCTCCAACTGCACCACCTGTGAAAAAACGCTCGGTCATGATGAAACATATTTACGATGACGCAATGCATTTAATTAAGCAGACAAAGAACTTAGCAACTTACCACTATGAGAGATTGTTTTTTGCTGTTCCTTACAACAACCGTGTTCTTGTTTTTGTGGTAATAGCGCCCATCCTAGACCATACCCCCAACCTTTTCCAGGTTTGTCTTCAGTGTTTTCGGCAATCGTCCACAATAACTTCATGCTTTCTGGGGAAACTATGCCTAAATACGCATATTTGAAAAACTACTGTACAAGAAACACAGAGGACAAATAGTCTAAACACGCCAGCACTCAGTGGGTTTACCAGGTAGAAAATTATCTGCTGTCTTTTCTCGATACTCTTCGACTTGACTGGCATAGAGCATGGCGTTCCCAAACTTCATCAAATCTTCACTCGTTGATAGAAATCCTCCACCAGCCCATTTATAACTATTGTCTACATATGGAGTATTGATCAGCTGACCTGTCTTGCCTCTCTCGTAATGACTGAAAAAAATCAATCTGTAAACATGATGCATTGCTACACCAAGTATGCATTGCACTGCACCGCCAAAAAAGTCAGGTTTTTCAGTTTAATCAAACTGCTTAAGTAATTTATTTTCTCAGCGAATGTAAATCGGTGCTCTCCTTAATTAAGTGGACGTCATTAAGTAGAGCACTAATTTACATTCGCTGAGAAAATAAATTACTCTATAAAGCAAGGGTCACCCTGACGAATCAAATCGTCCAGCGCTACTAAAATAATATATTCTTATAGATAGACAAGTGATAAGTTCTTTAAAGTTTTCAAGTTCTTTGATAGACAAACAAGTGCTCTCTATCTTGCATCAGCTTGAAAAAGGTTGAAAGCAGCATTATATATTATATTATTATGGTTATATTATATTTATGGTTACTTTTTTGGGGAACAACAGGCGGACTAATACTAGTAAAGAGATTCAAGGCTTGTTTATGAAGGATGTGACAAAGTGGTAAGCGGCATTCGTTAGTCAATCTATTCAATTACATACAGCTAAAAGAAGAAAATTCGCACCAAAAATCGCTCGAGCAAAGGCCATTTTCCACTACGGCCGTTTCGGCTGCGCGGACGGAGTGCACAGTTTTAAACATGCTCTGTTGCTGGTTGTCCGCTCTGGATCTCGCGTACACACGAAGAAAGGTGATTTACTTTTAACTTTCCTGGTCGGTGCACGCGAGACCAAGCGCGGGCGGACAGACATCAACAGAGCATGTTGAAAACTGTGCGCTCCGCCCGCGCGGGCGAAACAGCCGTTGTGCAAAATGGCCTCAAGCGGACCTTAAAGGCCCAGACACACCGCACGCGATTCGGCAAAGCGACGCGATTTTTCAAGTTTTGAACGCGAATAAATCGATCCATGGAATAAAATGTTAAAAGACGTGAAGACAAAATAACTAAAAATATTATATCGCCTTTGATTATCTGGAAAATCTCAACTATTAAAGTTACCAGTCAATGAAAGTCGAAAAATCGCGTCGCGTTGCCAAATCGCGTCCGGTGTGTCTGGGCCTTAATGCGACGTACTCGCATACATGCTGGGAAGAAGACGAGATGCGTCCAATGAAGCCTTACCGAGCTCTTCCATAAACAAGTTTTTTATGAAGTTCTGCTTGAGTGTTACTCATACCGAGATCTTTGAACAGCTGATACATGTATGGTAGGAATTTCGTTTGAGAAGCATTTTCAATAACAGCGCTGAGGAGAGTGTAACCAAATGTCGAGTAGAGATATTTTGATCCAGGTTCGTGAGCTAGAGGATCATCTTTGAATAACGATAATGATTTCTCAACGCTTTCGTAACATTCCTAATAATTCGTAAATGGCAAAATAATTGTAGAGTTTTACGCTTTAGGTACAATCAATGACAGAAGTCGTAGAAATTTGCGTAGTCAAGGAACAGTCTTTCGAGAACGCATTAAACCCTTCATACCGGGTGGGTGTACGAAGCAAAGTGTTTTTTTGCTAGAAAACGCCTTAAATACTGCCATGTTGTTAATACAAAATGCGTTTTCCCCATGAAGTTTTGCTACACTTTCGAAGTATTACATAAGATGAAATAATATTGTGAAATAATGCAGTGAAACTTTGACCGCGGCTTGTTCTGTAATAATCCATTATCGGAGAATTTAGCAGCGTATAAATCAAAGAAAGATGACGTTTATATGCATTGCAGTCTTGAAATTATCGAAGTGTTTCAAATATTTACAATCCCTGATCCACAAGTAGGTATAGGGATGTCTGATTATAGTTTACTCTATTCTACCTTGATGAAGTATTCCTTCCCGAATTTCGACGCTATCGTCTCTTTCTTTCTATCATTATCTAAAGTATAAAATGAATAGCGCCAAAGATGGCAAATTAGTTATAAGGCTGAATAAGTTGAAAATCAGACTAAAGCTTTCGAGTATGTTGAGTTTCGAGACCATATCTCCGTTGACAACGTATAATTTTAGTTACAACCTTTATTTTCATCGGTTGAGGTGTTTTTCTCCTCTTGATTCTTCGGATGATAATGTCGTATGCCACTTAGATGAGAAAGCAAGTGACGGACGGTAATTATGCAGGGTTTGGAGTCTACTTGCTTTTCAGGAAAACTAGGAACGTATTTCTGCACTGGATCATCCAAATTTAGTTTTCCTTCCTCCACAAGCTTCACTATATTAGAAGGTATGATCACAGTGTAGAGTACGAATATCAAAATTTCTCCCTCAGTTTAAAACGTACTGAGTGTAACTTTTTATACTCAATATCGTTCAGTACTAACAGAAACACGTGTAGAATTTAAACAACTGAACTTAGGCCCGGTTTACACTGGCAAAGTTTCTGTGATCAAAGTGGGAATTTCAAACAGGGAAATCCTAAGATTTGAAGGATTTGCTAAAAACCTTTAAGGGAACTAATACAGTGCTCAACAATGAACTACTTCACTATATTTCTTAAAAATTCTTCAGAACACAGAATTTCCCGGCGAAAAATTCCTACTTTGATCACAGAAACTTTGCCAGTGTAAACCGGGCCTTAGGGTACAATGAATTAATTGACTGACTGCTAAGGACCAAAGGAACACAAGTAAGTGGATTGGTGTAGTTCCGTATAAAAAAGGCAGAGCACGTTCATCATAACATTTTATTCATAATGCTCCCTTACTAGCTGCAGTTGCAGTCAGAGGCTTGCTTATACTTGCTATTCTCATCACAGTATTTGGTGTACATGGAACATCATTTTCCACATCTGAGTAACCAAAACCTTCGCTCCAGATTGTCTTGCCATTGACGCTGACACTAACTACGAGTCCAGGACTACCACTTTCTTCCTTGAACTGCTTGATCAAGGATGTCGCCTTCCCCAACAAAACACCATTCTCCAATTTGTCTTGATACAATGAAGTGCAACTATCCTCATTGTAAGTCTATAGGACACAGGGAAATATGCAAGCTGTGACAGTGTGGCTGTGGTGGTCATTTATTACTCTGCCTGTCCAGTATAGGTAATTTCTTCAGACAGAATGTTTTCAAATCAAAGTGAGAGAAAGCAATGATCAAGCAATAATGCACACTGATTGGGATGAATTCATGTGGCTATCTTCTCGACTGGTATAAACACATTATTTTGCTTCATAGTCTAACTCTAGAATTCAAGATAATTCTAACTCAATCATCAGTGAAGCACAAGTTCTTGTATCTTAAGGGGTCAATTAGTAAGTCTTACACTCAAAAGTTTAATCAACTGGCACATAGGTTTAAGGTTAGTTAGTACAATGGTTAATGGGGTGCATTGAATACTCAGTGGGTTAGTGGTGGGGATATCTTACTCATTACCTTCAGTGGCTTTTCAGCTACTGATGGCTTATGTAGGGGTTCACATAAACAATTATTAAACAGGTTTCTTTCATTGCCATATTTTAAACCATAATGAGTGAGCCCAACACCAAGTACTACATATCCACCACCAAGTAATGCGGTTGACCAAAATCTTTGTGCCATGAAATCGATGGTGTAATAATAGTGCAATATGGATACGATCAAAATTTCGTATGCTTTTTGAACTCGTGTCAGCCCTTCGCATGAAATGAATAATACAGAGTTACAAAAAGTGAATAAATACTGAAGGAAAATAATTTTTGTCGTACAATGATCTAATCCAAGAATTGGTCAATATCAATATCCCTTACAGAAAATCTGGGGGGGAGGAGGCTAAAAATCTCTTTACTGGTCATATGACAATTTGTGTTTTTGTCTAAATATTTTTGTGCTTTCTAAATACATGTGGCTATCACTTTAGCGTTGTTTTAATAAAAGACAATCTTCAATTGCTGTTTTTGTCCATAGAATCTCTGTCGCATACGCTTTACGCTCAGAATATTATGTTTTTCAACCACATAATTCGCCAAAGGCATGAACATGACAACATATATATATTGATGTTTTCCCCCGCCGGAAATACTTGCTAATTTTTCAAAATGGCCGACGGCGAGGACAACGTGGATTCGATGGAAACAGGTTGGTTGAATGGTTTCTTTCAGCACAACGTGTTACAGAGAATAGTGTTTTCTGTGCTTTAAGTGTATGAGAGATACGTTTAGCCGTTTAGGTTCATTTTAGAATGCTGTGACCAGATTAATGGCAGTAAGGTGGCGATCATTTCGCCGGCGATTCGTTTGGCTTCGCCACCTTTTAGTTTGCTAAAGTCTTTTACTTGAGCTCCACCCTTAATCTAGTTTTGATTCTAACCAAGAACCAAGGTAGCCTTTATTTTAAACACTAATCAAACCACACCAGTTGCATGGTGGCCCACTGAGACATTATAGACCAACAAAAACTAGCCACTAGAAACCAGCCACAAAATTGACAAAACAGTAGCAACGTCGCCGCATTGGCAAAACAACTGCGAACCACAAGTTGCATCACACTTGCCATATCTACACACTAGCTGTGCTACAGTAGAGGTACATCGCGCCAAAGATGTAATGCAGTGATCAGCGCCCATCCTACACCAAGTATGGAGACTTGGCAGATGCACACTCAATAATTTTTGGTTCATGAAAAATTGCGCACTTGGCTTTCCTTGCTATATACTGACGGTTTTCAAGGGGGAAGAACGTGGGTGGATTGCGTTCATAGAAATACAAACGTGGAGTTCAAATATGAGCTTATACGTAAGTTATAAGAATAGCATAGAATTCGCATAGTAAGCTGCAGACTATGACTAAAATACGATATAACATAATAGCATGACTGTATTTCAAAGCAGTACTATTATACAGAAAGAGAGAAAGTAGTGGCACTCATTACTGAATTAATTTGGCTCTACTTCCAGTGTACACTGAAGTGTACTTGCCAGGCAGTTGCCACACTTTTGCACACTGCACACTTGAATTTTCGTTTGTGCGTACTTGAGATATTGTTGAAAACTGCCATACTCTGCACCCTGGTCCTACACCAAAGCACAACAGAAATAAGTCTGCATTCTCCAGAATATACCTGCAGAGTAGTTCAGATAGAGCTGCTCCCGATAAATCGATTAATCGATTTTTTGCAATCGATTTTGCCTTGTAGTTATCGGTTAATCAGATAATATGTAACACCACACAGTACATTGCGGGAATCTATTGATTTCAGTGCGGATTAGCAATATTGTAGCTTATGTGCACAGACTCAACATGTTGAGTCTAC
>JAODVM010303055.1:0-11848 GCA_025400095.1 Phenganax marumi
CACATTTAAAACGCTCGGCTGCGCCTCGCCTTTTAAATATGATAAAACGCTCCTTCTCGTGTTTTAAATACTACATAATGAAAATGTCGCTAATTTGAGAAAGCACGAGCCCGCAATTGTATGAAAAATCCATACCGGTGGTTAACAATTAAGGAATACTTTATGTTATTTAGTGCTCAATTACCCCCACGCGAAGCCCACGAAAGTTAACTACGTGATTAGTTAATCAGCCGACAAACTGCGTTTTGTGCAACGCAGTTAAGTCGTGTAGATAACTAAACACAGTTAAGGATTTAACTACAGTGATTAACGCTAATCATAGTTAAAGTTAACCACGTTTTTATACAACCGGCCACTGATGGAGACAAAAAAATCCATCATCTGAGAAACGTCATCTTTATAAACTTCAGCGTGATTCTTTTCTATCTTCACGTCTTATCTAATGCAACTTTGAAAGATTTGGACACACGTCAAACTGCTTTTCTCTTGACAACATGCGAAATGTCGCATTTGTACAAGTAAAAAATCAGTCAATGTACTTCCAAATGCAGGGCATTTGATGAGCTTCTGTCATTTTTCTATTAGAACACCAGTTTCGAGATGGATGTCGTTATGACGGAGTCCATAAAATCTCGTATAATGAAACTTGATTTAGACGAAGAAAAACTACAATCTTTAAAAGAGGTATGACTTAAACCACTCGGCGATTATAGGCTAGTTAGGAAGTTGCGAAAACTATAGAAAAAATTCAAGCTTCACCGAAATAAGAAAAAAAATACTACTGAGAAAAAACTGAAATAAGAACAAAATAGCTAACATTGGAACAAAACATGGCATGAAATGTAAGTAATTAGGGAAAGTTATGAAAAGAAGTAAGCAATAACGGTTGATTCATTGCAATTTGATACAGGGGCGAAATAAATTTAAGATGAGTGTGAAGAACCACAAGGTATGTTTACAATTAATTAACAGTTAATGGTTGAAAATGTAACATTGTTGTCTATAGCCCCGTTTATACTGCACTCAATTTTTGGTACGGAACCGACAAAAGTTCCGGTCGTGGGTCGTCCATGCACAAATAAAGTGGTACTGGCGCCAGTTTTATGCGTGCCGTACCAAAACTATGTGTAGTGTAAACGGGACTTTAAATAAATGCACGATGAGAAAATGTAGGACTCGCAATATGAGCAGCGTGATATTTCTTTTCATCTTGATTTTTTCTATTTGTTGCAGCCTAAAGTTGGGAAACTCCACTTGACGCACAAATGGAAGTCGTGGCCTATCACAAAGTGAAGGAGATTCGCACAAGATATTTTTGTTGATATCATCAGCTTGTAAATAGCGCATTCGCAGGCAGTAAAATCGAACGGAAAATTAACGCACAATGCCGAGTTTACTGCGTTCCAGTAAGGACTAAACGAACAATGACACCGTACATATTTGCTAAATATATAGTCACGGCTCACCGTCCACAATATTCATCCATTATAGACCGCGAACGACCGCTGTTCCTTAGTACCATAAAGGATGAGAGGAATGTCTCATCCACCTGAGAGTTTTTCTACATAGAGTGAAAGATTTAAACACACGAGAACACACGCGATGTCTCAAAAAAGAAACGAGATCGACATTCAACTGGTTTCATAGAACGTACATCGAATTAAACGGTTTAACATTACACAGCAAGAAACATAAGTTATGCAGGTTGCCTATTTTTATCTCACAAGAACAGAAGATGGCAAACTGTACTCTTCGAATAACAAGTGTCATCCGGATTCACATTCTTGCAGCGCTGGTAATAACATTGAAAACCACAGTTGAAAGACTTAGATGGTTTAGAAACTTCGTCGAAAATCAATAACAAACTATTATTGGATGAGGTTTTTGTGATATATGCGAAATTATCAAGGTCGAGGGTCGAACGGCAAATTCTATCGGACGAGTATATTTCGTCATTTCTATAGTTTTTGTGAACGAGTATTTGGTCATTTCTAGTTTTTGTGAAATAAAAAGTATCCCCATAAAGATAAATAGCCTGTCTTTCATGCTAGGTAAAACTGGATTGAAATTTGATGTGTTTCATGATGACCAGTTGAATTTCCAACATGTTTTTGAGACACCGGGTAGCTACACCATACTTTTAAAGGTTTTACTTGTACTAGGCATTACCCAGCATTCGCTTAAGAAAATTTAACTGTCAATTTCAAAGGACAACCTTTGATAACTACGTTTATGCAGCTCGTTCACCTTAATTATGAAAATAAAATTTGGAGTAACAGCTTTGCATATAATATATGCCTGGTTCAAAATTGACCGTGCTAAAAAGATAGTGGCATGCCCATTTTCCATGAAGATGTGGGCAAATAATGTTTATGTGTGATTACACACCACCAGACATGCACCGTCTTAAAACTCGGCACCATTGTCAAGCAGAAAATTTATTATCTGAACATTGTTGCTGTTCAGGAAACCAATTCTCTAATCATCAAACCGGTTTAACCAATTTAAAACCGAATAGGATTCTGGCAACATCGACGAGCTTTTGTTTTGTTATGGTGGATTGTGCGACTAGACATGGCTGCTGAAATAGTGAGAAAAAGTAGTGGAAGCGAACGGCCGTTTTTATACATAATGCGTCGGGACCAAATGGCCTGGACGGTGCGTCTTCAAATTTATTTCCGTAGAGTAAAGACAATCCGAAAAAGAGCCTAGAGTCATGATATTCATGAGCGGAAAAATTCAAAATGGCGGCATGTTACATGCGTGGTGATTTTGTTTGCCCGTCTTTACACATACAGACGCTGTAGGCCATTTAAACCTTTTTAGTGCGTCTGTACGTGATATGCGTCTTTAGTCCGTCTTTCTGTAAGATGCATTATTAAAAAATTTTTTTAGAAGTCTTAGAGTACTGTTTGCCCAAAGTCGTCCAGAGACAATAAAAATGGCCAATGATTTGCCTCATAGCCCATGTCCACAGTTATTGAAGTTATTAAACGACTCAAAGTATAGACGTAAAATCGCATTACAACGTAGTCAATACCAGGAAGTAAACGACAATGAATAGCAACAAACCAACATTGGTGAACTTCCGTTCCATAAAAACACGTCAAACTGGCTTAAGTGTATCAAATTTCTTTTCGATCTTCCAAAATCTTGTTGTTTGCATAATTAGAGCTGTACTCGAATTGTCAGCATACACTGTTCACAAGCGAAAGTTAGCAAGAGCTGCAGGTAAGTCACGGAAATAAATGCATTCTATAGCGTACTGTACGCTTGCGCGTTTGCCACACTTGCACAAGCGAACAAATTTGTAAAAATCCTACGAATTATGAGGTACTACTTTAGCTATGCAATTGCGACATGTATTTTGACACATATAACATGTACAAGTCAAGCTAACGTTGTTTGCCAGAAAACTGAATATATCAAATACGTTTGCTTTAAAGGGCAATGTATCATCAAAAAAATACGCAGGGGTGCATGGTGAAAGCATAAAACATCGGACATTGTACTTAGTACACCACACAAGAAACGTTTATTGAAATTATCATGCATAAACACATCCCGTCTAGTGTCAGATTGCAAGCCGTCGTCAGTTCTAGAGGAATTAGGGTACCGTGGGCACCTGGGTGTTCGCGTTCGGTCCTACAGGGAAGTTCACGGTAGGCTTAAGATAAGCAGTTTCGGGAAGCTAATACCACAATTGCTGTAAAGATAACTAGCTTACGTATATGATGCGTACAGAAATAGTTGTAAGGAAATAGCTGCGTATATCAATACCCCATAGTTGAATGAATTGTAAATTGGTTATGATAGTCGTTCTGGCATATATACGCACGTGTACCTGCGTGTTAAAAACCCGTGACTGAAGAGCAGCAGTAAGTTTGGTCCCTACCAATTCATTCTAGTATATTCATTGAAAACTTGTCTGGGAAAACTTGCTTTGCCGTCGCTCGTTTATGTTCGTTTACGTATGGGCTACATATTTCTAATGTCCTCATATTGTTTTTTTTAGGATGAAATTACAGCTAACATATTTTACGTTTTTGGTGAGTGCACTAAAATTGATCTTACTTTAATAAATTTAATTCTTGTTACTCTGAGTTTTTATTTTTTTCCCCACGGTTTTCTGCGATAAACTTAGCGTAAGTTAACCGCATGTAAAAAATACCGTTAAAATATTTTGAGTTGAATTTAATCTCAATTCGAGCAGAGGCAGTCGTTCAAAAGGTTTTAAACTTATTCCTGCGTTAATGTAAATTTGCAAGTTTCAAATTTGTACCAAACTTTTGACATTCTTGTTTTTAAACTTGAAAATACTTTTTGCAAATCTCACCTGGATTAACAGAAGTCCTAATTTGCAAACTTTCAAAAGAATAGTCAAACAGAAGTACAGAAACTATTTTATCTGGCTAAATTTCACCCCTGGATTAACGCTGATCCTGTTTCAAAGTTAGCCCATAGACCCTCTATTGGAAGAGTAAAATTCTCTGGCCTTAGCCGAAGTAAAATACTAAAATGCTACAGCGACTGATGTGGTGTTACAGATAGTTTAATTTATAAAGGTTCGATTCTTTATCTATATATATCGTTGTACAGTCATTTCAAATAGAACCAAAATTGAATGGAGGAGTTCTACTGTAAAGGCTCTGACGCCGACTGCCATTAATAGAGTTTTCCAGTAGAACGTCATGGCTACTTGGAAGTGAGACTGAGGGGATAAGCAGTATAGTACTGGATGTGAGCTTGATCCTTAAGCTTGACTGTCGGGTAGCTGTGACATTATTGAAAAGGTTTAGTCAAGGAAGCTAAGCTCTTTCAGTTTCAGGCTTCCCCAAACTGGGCTCTGCCATCTTGGGGTGGTACGGGACAAGTCTACTCTCTCCTATAGGGGGCCCTGTATTGCAGTAATTACGACAACGTAGATTATACTTTACCTTTACGTTTTTTTTCAGGCGTTTCAAATTTCCTTGGCAGGTAAGTCAAGGAATGACAGTAGCAAAACTCTTGTTGTCAACGGTTCCTTTGAGCTGGTTCTCAAGCAGTACATTTATACAATATTAATTAGCTATATTCATCGATGTTTACTCATTGCTCATTCGGTCGTGTTACGAGTAAAGTTGTGTAGCGTTGACAAAACTAAGATATGCACGCATCCGGCATGCCCCCCCCCCCCTCCCCAAAAGTCTCTCTGAAAAACTTTTGAATCAGAACATCATTAATGGAGCTGATCGCGAATAAATTTTTGTTTTGCAAATCAGAAAAAAATTGTCTTTAAAAGCTTGGACAATTTTTTAATGCCAAAACGAATATTATGGCGCAACATGGGCATTATGCATAGATACAAGTTAGGGCCGAAATATTTTATTTGGGAACTGCTTACCTGGGGACTTTAAGTGCATGTAGCCCCTATTCCAAATCTGGCTCTGATCCTTGACACATTCTTGGGTCACCACCCGACAGCCATTACGGCTTCCAGTGCTAAACAAAAGCGAGAAAAATGTTAGTTTGTCACGAATACCGTGTTCTAACTTTTAATGTCAATCATTACTTGTATTTCAGTGGAAAAGCCAGGGTTATGCCCAGATGTGTCCAAAACTATACTGCCTGGAGCATGCGTTATAGCATGTGGTGAGGATTCACAATGCCAGCGCTTCCAAAAATGTTGTTCAACTGGCTGTGGTCAGCTGTGTTCAGATCCAGGTTTGTCTTAATTAAGCATGTGTTTACACTAGATCCCTACGTGTGACCTACGCCCGACCTAGAGCAGTAAAGGCCCAGACACACCGGACGCAATTCGGCGAGGCAACGCGATTTCTCAAATTTTGAAAGAGAATAAATCGATCCATGGAAGAAAATTTAAAAGATATGTGGACTAAATAACTGAAAACATATCGGTCCTGTAGCGTAAACGCAAGTGGGCTGACCTAAGACTGGCGTACAACTGGCCTGAGACCATACTTTCTCATCAAGCCATAGAGGTGGCCTGAAAATCACATTTTATTTCAGATATAGGTTAGTCTTTGGCCAGGTATAAATGTAAACGCAGCGCTAACGGTACTCCTCAGGTTCGGGTAACTTTCTGGTAGATGTAAATCTATAGTGTAAACACGGCCTTAGAAACAGTGAAAAGAGATAACTTGGACTTTGGAAGTTAGTTGTTTTGTATACTTTTTTATACGTTTGTGGCCCTCAAGGCCACGGAAATATATATGGGCTGTCTGTACTGCAGGCATGTTTTAACGAATGTAGCATGCCGAACCAGTATCAATATACATGCACGTTGGATTTTTTTACTGCTCCATGATGTTCGACCGAGTTTCACTTGATTGAAACTCGTCGTCCGCAACTGTAGGATCGACAATGTTGTGCCTGCGTTGCATCCATTCAAACCAAGAAACTTTATAAAATAAAATGAAATTGTTTCTCAGACATGTTGTAAAACAACAGTTAGTATAAGCCCACTGTTACTTCCCCCTGTTTTCGTGCCTCTGAATACACTGATCAGAAAACGGTGATTAGTCGACTATGAATGTCGTAATTAATGTCCCCAGAAAAAAAGAAACAGACTTGTTGTAAGTTTCAGGGACGCTGTGCCCTATTTTGTCTGTCCAACTTTTCTGCTGAGAGCAAATTTGTATAAATCTAGATATTATTCTCAATTCTCAGTGAGATCAGTGCACTCTATTACTGACTGGAATGATAACTGAAGTAAATTTGCCCATACTTGCCTGAAGCGACCGATAAAAGTTGGTTCATAGAGATTACAATAGAGTAGAAAGGGCATTGATAACGAATCACTGGAACAGGATTGAACGGCTGAAATGGGGTCAATTTTACGACCCAGATGCAACAGTCCCGCCGGATATACAAAGCTTGATTTTGAAGACTCAAAAATGATTGCAAACTTCAAGGTAAACTTTTAGGAAGGTTAACTTTAGCAAAGAATTTAGGCTTCCAATGAGCAATTGAAGTTATGAATTAATTTTACGGACACAAGTTGCTTCCTTTAATGGCTCCGGATCAAATAAACTGGCACTTTTTGTTCTTTTATTGAACGTCTGATGATCGATACATGTTTAATAGCGAGTCTCTATGTTTAATAACTATCTGCATGCTATAGTAGATTTTAGGAAAAGACTAACTCTGTTTTGTTTATGCTTTTAAACTTTCCGCGGTACAAAATACCGCGCTTTAAATTTAAAGAAATCCCCCTTAGCAACAATCCTTAGTAACCAGGATCTTGTTTGTAGTGCCCAATCAACGTGCGTTTCTATTACATGGCGGTTTTTAAATTTGGCCTTATTTGAGATGTTCAATTTGTCGGATATTTTTACTGAGTTTCCGCCTCAATGCCGTCTCTATTATTTTATAATCTCTATGAGCTCGTTGCCATGGAAATTGTAGGTAGAAATTTGCGTGTTTTCTTGTGTGGGTTTGTCACGAAAATGGCAAATTAAATACTTATTTCGGGTGGAACATAACCAGAATACAAGACAAAAGTTAATGAAAATTAAGTTAGCATTGATGCATCTTTGGTGTATATAACTCTGTGTTCTCCAGGGGCGGACTGGGACTAAAGTTTTTCTCAGGAACATCCAAGAAAGCGGCCCAATATAGCTATAATAAGCTACATTGTCCGGCCCATATAGCGACATTGTCAGCCCAATATAGCTATAATAAGAACAGGCTCACCGGGAAAACTCCCGGTGTTCCCTGTGGCCAGTCCTCCCCTGGTGTTCTCAAATTCCTCACAGGAAGTCCTGACAAAAACTCCAACTTTTTCGATGATTTTGCGGCTTTCTTCTAGGATTCGCTTTTCAGCTATCAAAAAGTTGAGATAACTTTGCTGTCTACAACAAAATGTTCTCAAAATTTACTTATTCTGAAAACCACTTACTCAAGTTTCCCGGAGGTATAAAAAAGCTCGACTGAACAAATCATTAGCTGGAGAATGTATAACTTTCAGATAAAATGAAGCAGATTTTTCATGCGGAAAGTCACAGTTTAGTGAAGTAAATTCCCGCGCAGGAATCTGGATCATGCGTACAAGACGAGCTTCAACACCCGCCATATTGGCTTAAAAATTTGAGCCGCCGTTATCGTTCCAGTAGCAGTAGCTAGAGCGCAATGATGAAGACTATCTCCAAGTGACACGAACCCCCAGTTCTCATGTGAAAACAGTATAGTCAACGTTCTGCCGAAAGTCGGGGTTTAGCACGGGTACTCCGGTTTGCTCCCACAGAGAAAGTTGACAAGGTTAGTTTGGCAAAAAGGGGTCCAGAGTAATTGGCTTATACTGTTGTGCTGATCCTTCCCTAGTTGGCGAGGCTAAATAAATAAACAACTAAATGAATAATGTGCACTACACAACAGTGACCACCTCATTGCAGGCTTTTTAAGGGCAGCACTTAGTTTTTGTTGTTTCAGCTTGTCCTGCTGGGATTGAAAAAGTAAAATGTCCGCAGTCATTATGTCAATTCTCTCAATGTCCAAACGCTCCAGATGCCTTGTGCAGAATAGACTCGTGCGGCCATTGTAAGGTGGAATACTACAACGAGACTACTTGGGAAAAAGTGACTTGCACCAGTGATGGTAAGTATCGTGTTTTCGATAGGAGCTAGAAAACGAGGAGTCAACCATTGCGACTAAAATAAAGTTTAACTTTTATTCAAAAGAATTATTAATTTTTTTCATTCTGGCTTTTCAAAGAGAAAAAATCTCCTCTGGGTTTTTATACGATAACAAACAGTATTATTTGAGCTGTTTTTGTTTGAAATGTCATCCAGAGTTTTACAAGTATGGTGGACATTACGGCCCGTTTCAAACGTCGCTCTACTGCCGTGTCGAATGCATTAAATGCAATCGATAATGAGGAGTTTCAGCTGATTATCTATTGTTTTTAATGCATTCGACACGGCAGTAGCGCGACGTTTGAAACGGGCCTAAACTTCCGTTGAATGTTTTGCGTCCGAATTAAATCTTCTGCGATCCTAATTACCCCTAATTTGTAACCAAGTGTAAACCAATTACAATCTAGGATCGTTAATTTAATTGACTTATTCAACAACAGCAGCGCCAATTCGAATTATTGTGCATTGTGGGCAAACTGGAGTAAAAGGTCAGTGTTTTGCATAATAACTATCTTAACTGATGAAATTATCAAAGAAAAGAAAAACACAACCTCACGATCTATCAGTTTACACGAACAGCGCAAAAGTGTTTTTACTTTTTTCTGCAGGGTCTTTTTCCCTCAGTTTTCCGCATTAGTATTACTGATATTATGTGCTCAAGAAGCCTTAAGTCTTTGTTTAAGATTTTGACTAGAGCCTACTGAAAACCTCGAACTACCCCGAATAGGCTACAAAGCATTGCGAATTCAGTATGGCGGAACAGCCGGCACGACACAAAGGGCCCGATAAGCTCTTTGTGTTTTTGTTTTGTATAAATATCATTGGAAAATATCAAAATGCAGCACTTGCCATTGCTGGCGAAAATCGTAATTTGCAAACATGGAAGCTTTCCCCATGGGTAGTACTTCAGGTTACTCAAACATAAGACTTTGTGGGCAGTTTCCAAACATATACGGCTAGTGTGCCTTGGGTAGCGATGTTGAGCCGAGTATTACACGAGTTTATGATAGAGAAAATAATTTAACAACAGTTGGTACCGGTGGTGACGTACTATGTACGCACAACCGCTGGGAAATACAGGAAAGCTGATAATTCCGTTAATAAATTCCCCACTTCTGAAAACTGCGTTCTGATCAAATACAAGAACAGACTGCGAAGTTTAAATTTAAAAACCCCATTTAACTAAAAGGTGCGTGAGTTGATTTTAAAATGTGGAGCAACTTGCCCGGCAAATAAAATGGAACTGTTTAGCTGAAGATTGTGTTGCAAATAAACTAAATTATGTAAAGAAACACACACTTCATTATCTAAATAAGAAAACTTGAACGAAAACATGTCATTTGAACCACTTGACAAGGTACATGCTCCAGTTCAGAATTATTGGTGTGGGATGAAATCATATGGCTGGAAAATAACAAAGACTTCCCTCTAGAGAACAAAATAAAGAGTAAATCTCCCGGAACCACACGCGCGACCGCACGCAGCAGCAAACAACAATACAAAATAGCAGAAGAGGAATCTGTTTTCGTTGAAATAGCCTCTGGCAAAAATATTGCTCGTATTTCTGAAGTAAAAGTTCCAAGAAGCACAATAAGTCAATTAAAAACGCTGTGCGAGTTCTCAAGCTTTTGTTTTAATGGAAACACCTTAACTTTCCTAATATAAATCTTGTCGTGACACAGACTTTTACCAAGATGGACTATATTAGTAGTTTATAATAAATAGTGATAAGTCAGTAAATAACTCGATAATCCAGTACCTGAACTGTGATAGAGTCTTATTCGCTGAGCTATATAATACCTGGAGAGAGGACTCCTATTTAAAATCACTGAACACCGGCGGCGGATTTTTGATGGCGTAAGCAGAGGTCCTTCTTCTCATGGTAGTGACAACTGACCGTATCTTTTGGCTCTTATTTGCCTTATTTGGAGAAAAATGAAGCATGACCTAACGCATATTTTGTTGGTTGCTCGAAAATTTCCTTATTTGCAAGTTGATAATATTTTCAAACAAAACTGTTTGTATGGAAAATGCCTCTGAGGATCAATAAATGAAGACTGCAAAAATGCGACTGTATTGCAATGACTGAGGAAATTAATTGTAAATAAAGTAAGGTTTGATTACTTTGATATGTGAATGAGCGGTATTAAAAGACAACCGAGCTATGACAAAAAGTATGCATCAGTGTGGTTTCGGACGAGATTTTTATTTAAGTTTATACGGTAGGCATGATAAAAACCATATGATGTATGCGATACATTAACTTCAACTACACATGGACGTATTACAAAGAAATATGCGAGCAGTATACATATAAAAATAAAGATGACAAAGTTGTCTCCGTGTTTACTGTTTCCAAAAAGCAAAATCCGACACTTACTTGTCCTTTAAAAACGTTTGATACCTATAGAACGCTTCATTAGCTCTTTTTCTTCGTTTAAAAACCAAATTAAAGCAAGAGTTTGAACATATTTTGTGAAAAAGAAATTGTATTTTAATCACAAAGTCGCGAACAGTGAATTTATTTACATGGTCAGTTGTCGTTACTATGAGGAAAAGGACCTCTGCTTACGCTGGCTTACGCCACCAAAAATCCGCCGCTTTTGCTGCCGGGCCCTCTCTCCAGGTAATATATAGCTCAGTGGTCTTATTGCAATAGAGTCATATTAAACCATATTCTTATTTAAAAAGACGGCTGCAAAATGCTGCCTTGAAAACTTTCGGAGCAACATTTTAACGAACGTTTCGATACCCGTTTCCTTATATATCATCTCATGCAGCTCTAGATCTTCCGTTCGGGGGATTTGGTGAAATATTACGCTAATTAAAGAACGTGTAATATGAATAATAATACATCGTAGCTGCTTTAAAGAAAATTATACCATAAGTTTAGTTATGTTGCAAACATTTCAACAAGAACGAATAGCGTACAAATGCAGAAGAGTACATACGTTTGTTGCTTCGAAACTCCTTTTGTTCAAAACACCAAACAGAACTGAGGTCGGTAATCTTCGAGTTAAGCCCTTCGAGTTACGCCCCTCGAGTTAAGCCCCGACCACGCCCAAACCACACCCACTTTTGGCAAGGGCTTAACTCGAAGAAAGAGACACGTTTCGGACTGTTCGAGTCAAGCCCTATGGCTTAACTCGAAGTCAGTCAAGGCATTTAATGCACAAGTTAAGCCCCGACATTTGAAGTATGTAAACGAGTAGAAG
>JAODVM010303165.1:0-11847 GCA_025400095.1 Phenganax marumi
CAAAAAATACCTTCTTTTTTGGCAAAAACTTACAACTAGGAGTGAAGTCTGTGTTCCCGCGAGAGAATCGCGAAACAATAAACAAGCGTGTCTGGGTGTCAAATTTGGCTTCGATCGATTAGTAGACAGTATTATTAGAGGTAGCGTTCCATGTATTTTTGTGGCTTATGCCTCTTATTAGAGGCATGAAGCCACTAAGTTACCGTCGAAGCAAGAAATGTGAGGTTAGCAACAATAGTGTTGCGGCAGGCTCCGATGTAATCCGATGTCTATGACTTCCGTTACGAAGTCAAATTATATTTATTAGGAATGTGATGATACGGAAGACTTGACATTACGAGTTACAGTTATGCATTGCCGTCGATGAGGTTTCGTGGAAGAAGGACAACGTTGGTGCAAAATATAAAGAAGATTTGTGGAGAAACACCGATTAGACGATATTTGAAATTTGAAATTTATTATTTTCCGATCATGTTACGAACATTTACCGACAACATGCCGACAGCTGATATAGAAACAGCGTCAGCGCTCACGTTTTAAACAGCGAATAGTTTCACTAATGCGATTAGCACGTTACTAAGAGCAAATGATATTGTTGCCAAATGCTTAGTCAAGTAATAAAAATATCAACAACAACAACGGTTGTTTCTTGTTGAGATACTTTTTCAACGAGAAAGAAGTGTTGTTGTTGAATTTTTTTTTATTCTGGGTATGAGCGGTAGTTACAAAAGTTACAAGTGGTTAACGCTGACTAAACACGTCACTCACGTTCAAGTGCATAAGCCACATGCAGTCCTCGACTGCCTATTTTTAGTTCAATGTGTGAAAACAATATTTCTGGCCAAAGAGAAAACTCTCGGAATTTATAGCAAAAACGAAAGCAAGCCTTCCTTACCAACACATGTTCATAGACTAATCCAGCGTAACCCAAACATTCAGCAGTGAGATCATCAACAGAATTCATCGCTATGCCACCGCAAGCTAATGTCAATCTGAAATTATATATCTGAACTTATGTTTACCGTCGACAGCGAAGGAGGATTGAAAGAAGATGCAAGTTTATAAAAGAAGTCACGTCTGATGAAAAAGGACTATAATTTTATAAACCTCAAAAATTCCTGATCTTGATACAGGCGCTTTAAAAACTCGAATACCAAAAATGTGCACAGTTTTTGATATTGCCTAAGGTCTGTTTTCCACTAGGCGGAATTTTTCGAGTGAAAAGTAAATCTAGCAAACGTGATTGGCCCGCAAAATAGTTTCCCCCGAAAAAGTCGAAAGCAAGCCAATCATGTTGCTAGATTTATTTTTCGCTCGAACAAATTCGCGTAGTGGAAAACTGCCGTAAAGCCTGGTTCTCACTTACCGCCGATGGTCTGCTGAAGCAGCAAATTATTTACTATAGACAAATTATTTTACCCATCAGTGATCCAGGGCAATGAACGTCGCCGATCATCGGTGACATAGGACTACCAGGCCAGCCACCACTGAAAGTGAAGCTATTGTGCTCCGTATTATTGATTGTACGTTGTATATCACTTGGACACATACCACACATACGTACGAAAACTGCGGAAAACTTCCGCAGAGACATTCGCGCCGACATCGGTAGTCAGATGGAAGAATGGGAAGTTAAATTTATTTTGTCGATCACTGCTGACGAATTCTATTTTCTTCTTCACTGACACTGGTCCAGCACTGGTCACCCTTAAATTCATATTTAATTCATAAAAATAAGGGAGGGTCATGGAATGTCTAGCTGTACTGCATAACCTTGGAGAGAAACGATTGAAATCAAATGCTTGTCCACAGAACCTTTAAATACAAATCTGTTATATTTGATACCTAACGCAGGTATATTAGTTATAATTAAAACTACTGTATGTACAAACATTCCGCCGCAGTTTAGAGATGATGCCTATCATCTATACAGGGTGCACCCCAACTGCACCATTTGAAATTGCAATGAAAACTCTACTGTGTACAACCTACAGTAGTATGACAGCTTTTGCCTGAATCACGAATACGTGAAAACGCGAGACACTTGCCATACCCTAGGAATATTCAATCGTAAGAATTCAATAGGTCGTAAATGAAACATATATTTGAAAGGGTTTGCTTGTTTTTGAGATACTTGTAGAACTTTAAACTATCACTAAATTTTTGTATATCTTCATGGTTTGTCAAACGCCGCACCAAAGAACGGGTCATTATTGTCGCTGGGATTCCCACGGCTGTCTAAACGTAGCGTGCGTGAGACTAACTTGCCGTGCGGGGAATTAGGAAGGTGGGCGCTGTAAGGGCTTAGTGTGGGTGACGGACTGTTTGGGTTTGAGTGGTGTAAGACCGTAGGACGATCAAAATTAAACGCTGAACCTAACGAGATTTGAGGAGAAACGTGGGGAGATAACGACGGTGGGGAAAATGGGACGGGGTTGATTTGACCACTGATCAACACCGGTCGTGCTCTGTTATTCAAAAATAACTTGCCCCCTCCACCCCAAGTCACAGGTGAGTTTAACAATGGGTCGAAAGACAACGGGAGAAACGGCACTCCGTGGTTGATATCATTAGACCTGGAATCCAATTTTCTGCCTCCAACTTCTGGCTTAACAACCGCTGGACCGATAGGCTTGAAGGCTGCATAATCCGTATTCAAACCTGGGGAAACAAGTCTCGTTAAGGGAACACCGTGTGAGGTCGTCGTACTTGATGGATATTTGGGTAAAGTAATCACAGTAGTACGTGCAAGTCGCAGGCCAGGCACTACATTGCTGTGGCTCATCCTTGATGAAACATCATCACGGCACATCTCATCTTTCCTGGAAAGTTCAACTCTGTTGCCAGACGTAATAGCATTATGAAGACTTGCTTCGTTCATAGAAAAAGCTTCCGCAGGTGACGGTTGTTTCACTAGTAACTGTGAGCCGGTTGGATCAGGACTTTCAGGAGGGAGTTTCAATACAGTTTCTCTCAACATTCCTGTCGGAGAAATATCTCCAAGATCTTCGGATAAATCATCGTTCTCTAAACTATCATCGTTCTCATCAAACATTTCTCCATCCTTAAAACTGTCGTTATCATCAAACATATTGTTCTTGCTCGTAGCAAGTTGTTCCAATTTTATCGTCCCGTTCACAGGATAAATAAAAGAGTGTTGTTCTCTCTCCAAATGATCCGAAGGAAACAGAGGTGAATGACTTATTGTATGGTTCAGTAAAACCTCTTGTTTCACTTTGGTCGACGTAGGAGTACTTCCTTTCTTGTTTCGATCAGATTTGCAACTTTTGTGCGATTCTTTTTTTGTGCTTCTGCGACTTGACTTTGCAGGCTTTGGTGTTGGCAATGCTCTCGCTTGAGGTTTACGTTTCACCTTTTTAGAAGGAGGTTTCTGAACAGCCAAAGGTACTGCAGGAATTATAGGTTGCGCCGGGGATGCCGCAGGATTATGCGGGACTTCCTAAATGGAGATTTCCAGAAACATATATTGTTATTATTGTTATTACTATGAAGAATAAGTATTCTCCGTAGGGTTTTTCGATACTAATTTAAAATGGTTTGGCCTTTTGTCTGATTTTTGCTAACTAATCGCTGGATTCTTTAGACCTTCTTTTGACTTTGTTGAAATTGTTCAGATTTTCCAGGACTTTTTGGACTTTTGAGGACCTCCGCAGTGGACCTCCGCAAAGTGTACGAGATATTCGGAGTGAAATGCCCTTCGACCTACATACTGCACTGCTCAATTTGATATCAACTGCATTTGTTTAAACGCAGAGAGACAAACTCACCGCTCCAGTCATGTGTGCCCAGCATAGCTGTTTATCACAAAGATCCAGTGCAGTTCGCAAACATTTAGAGGTCACTGAAATATCAGCGCCACATTGACGAAATAATTGTTGTTTCTGGTCTTTTAAAATATCTTCAAATAGGTTAAGGAAAAACTATTAAGTACAGTATAACAGCACAGGTCATTAACAGGACAGATCAGTATTGATCCCCATCTTTTACATCAAAATGTTAACCTCAAAAAATCACAGGGAAATGAAAGAAAGGATACGTTGACAGCAATACTTGGTGTAAGGAAGAGAAGCTTTATTGCATCTAAGCTTCTCGGGTGTTTGAGCTGTGCATGCTATAGAGCCCTGCCTGGCGGCAACTGATCTTTTCCGTGAGCTGGATGATGAAAAT
Source organism: Phenganax marumi (assembly GCA_025400095.1). Classification (NCBI taxonomy): domain Eukaryota; kingdom Metazoa; phylum Cnidaria; class Anthozoa; order Malacalcyonacea; family Clavulariidae; genus Phenganax; species Phenganax marumi. The sequence continues at coordinate 4,189 of JAODVM010303165.1, forward strand.
CCCAATCATTAATGAAAATAGTTGAACAAAAAATCATCACAAAAAATGTTGACATTACAATGTAAAAGTTCCACAATTTCAATTAGACTTACCCTAGCAAGTACGATTTTTCACCATGAACTGCAGCTGTTGTTAGAGAAGGACTGCTCTTCACTGCCTTCATGAGCATTGAAAGGGCTTTATCAGATTGTCTAGCATCTTTGTGGTGTGAACTGATTGTCTTCTTGACATCCAGCAACTCTGCATGCAACTTTTCTCTCAACCTTTGTATTTTGGCTGATCTTGTATTGGTTTTATATGGCTTTGTCGTGCTGAAAAACACACAAATACAATATAACCCGGTATATATCTGAACTAAGATGTTAACAAGAGAACTTACTGTATTTTCTGATTTGTTTTGCTAAGCCATTGAGTGGCAACTAAGTGGGCAACTAAATAATCTCGGGCAGTGTAACAGTTGACTATACTATAGATTTAAATGAATATCTATGGTGTGAAATGGTACACCTACTCTTCATATTTAACTACACCTAATTAGCACCAAGCAATGTTACTGTATTCATCAAATTAGTTGAGAATAAAACAGTACAAATACAAAAGTTCAATGCACAGTACTTACCTGTCAACCTCAGATCCAGCTCCATAGGTTTTCAGCAGTTTTTTTGTCCTTAAATTATCATCATCCTCGGACTCATTATCATCAGAACTACATACACCTTGAAATACATAGATTGCCTTTAGACAAGGGTCTCACCTTGAGACTCAGAATTGCCTGACTATAGACAGTGTTCACTACAACTCGTATGTTGTAAGATGTAATGTCACCCAACCAGTTTGAGAGGCATTTCATAATTTTGTCAACCTGAAACATTGACTGAGGATCTAGCCTTGGTGCTTTTGAGGAAAAATGAGTTAAAAACAGACACTGGCCACCAATTTAGTTGACCTACTATTTGGCACGAATTTCCCCTAACAAGTAAGACTGTTTGACACAAAAACAAGGCGAAATCAATATACTGGAACAGGGAGTACCTACTGGGGTGAATTACCAGTAGGCTGACAATCACATACTACTTTATATGCCAAGCTGTACAACTTTACATGAAAATGGTAAAACCAGTACAGTAAGAACAATTGACAATGTACTGTACTACACAGCTGTACCACTAGGCCAAAAATTACCCATGTAGGTGGGGAACTTACAGGATACATTTATGAGGAAAATTGAATTTATTTCAACTATAAGCTGCTCAAACATAAAACACATATTTACGGCACATTCATCTGCTAAGAAAATGCCCGACTTCTTACCATAGAAAGGCAATAAACTTCGTTTTCTACTGTTGGCTTGCGAATAGGTACTAACAAGCTGGCACAACAGAGGATTAGATGACAATAATTCAGTTTTCCTAGAAGCTCGCAGTTCAGGAGTCCTTTTAGTAGTTTCAGTACACCCAATGGCTTTTTCGCTTCGTTTCGAAACAGCATTTTGCGAGCTACGATGGACTTGTGATATTTCCGTCGTCAAAGATTTTGGAGTATGTTTGGCTGCATGAACGTCCTGTTCGCTGGTTTTTTTCTTTCGACTTTTTTTGGGAACTAACCCTAGCACTTGCAGATGACTATTGCAATATCTGAACGGCAAAGAAGCAAAGATAAACACTTTGAATAGCTACCGCTTGGACAACAGATGTCCTTTGTAAAAGGAAGCACACTATATAATATTTTGCCAAAATATTTAAAAGATTATATAACATTTTGTCCCTCTACTTTCTACTCAAAATAAGGGAAAATTTCAAAGCAATACTCACATTCGATCCTCTTTCACAGGGATAGCATTCGTACAACGTTGTCCATTATACTTAGCGACGAATTTACACTGCTTAAACGGTGAATTTTTATCTTCCAAGACATGTCGAATACAGAAAGCATAATGATTCAAACGGCGTTGCATACATGTTTTTTCGCTAAAGCTACACAGCAACTTGCCGTCTACCGGCGATGAATGGATGTTTTTGCCCTGAAACATTGTTGTAGGCCGTTCTTTGTCGATTTTTTCACTTTTTGTTGTCGACGCCATTAAGGAATAAGGATGCTATTACGTAGAAACCCACGAACCATTGGGCGAGTCGACTAAAATTTAATCACAAAATTTACCTGTCCAAGCATTTTTGAATACGAATATCGATTGCAAACGTAAAAGAAACGCTAGGAAATGTCTTAAGCGAAGAAATTCTTGTGAAATATCGCATACAACAGCTGCTCACCGTTTGCGTGGATTTGTCACGAAGCGAGCGCTCAAGCCATGCATATAGATAGTAAATTAGACGAAACAAGCGATAAATACTTGCTTTACATCAGACTTTTCGCTTCATTTCTTCACCTACATTTGCTTTACCTCTAAGCAGTAGCCCATGTTCCTTTTCCTTCGCAGAATTAAGTTAGGATTTGTTGAGAAATGGTGTACGCTAATACCTGCTCGCTCGGTTGCCGCGCTTGCATTGTCTGCTCGACCTACAAGCGCTCAAGAATCACCCGAGCGCTGTGCTCCCCGTTTTGGGGCAAGCACGCATAGTATTGAATGACAACAAACTACTGCCGCATAAATTCCCGTCCTTCGCAGAGGCATCACAGATATGCGTCAAAAATAGTTCATATATGACGCTTATGCATTGCGAAAAATACTCCATTGCTATTAGGGTATTTTGGGGGGAAAATCAAGGGAGCTTTGAAGCTAAATGATAGAAATAAACACCGGCATAAAAAGTCAAATTAGAACCGGCAGTCGAAGTCCGAACACGACGCGGACGCTGGGGCGAGGCAAACACGTGAATACTGCCCTATGATTGGCTGGTAAAGACAATCACAATTGTTCCGAATTTCAACTTCAGCTTTTTACCATCGAAAAAATATGCACATACATGAATTTTGATAGTGATATAGTCTGAATCAATAAATACTATAAATGTAAAATGCAAAATGGTTTTTTATGTTGATAGAAATAAAGTAACGTTGTGGTTCCGAAACAGCTACCTTCCTCGCCGAAGGAAACGTAGGAAAGGAATTTGTTAGTAGCCACATCTTCTGACACATTACCTATCGCTTGAAAATGATTTCATCTGTTTTGGGCAGTTTAATAATATAATCCTCCAAAAATAGTTTATTTCACATTTAAGATATCACTACCGTTGAATGGTCTTAACCTATCTGAGCTTGATTCTTTCGAGCAAAAAAAAGATTAGTTAGACAAGTACACTTTAATAGTCATCTTACTTTACTTTTCTTGTACTGTTTCTACATGTTCTACTTCTTTGTCCTCAGAGCATGTGTCTGGAGTAGTTCTTTCAAGATCATCTGCAAACATTTTTAAGAGAACAGTTTTCAACAGGCACTAGTGTAATACTTGGTGAAACAAGTACAATTTTACTAGAAACTTTTGTAAAATTCTCTTAGATATTCACGAATCTCGATCTGCCTGCACCTTTTAATATAGTGGTATCAATATTTTCAGACTTCTCGCGCGTTTCTTTGAGCATCTTTGTATCATAGTTCGCGTCTGAAGAATCTGTTTTTATTTGTTCTACTATTTCGTCCCCAGAAAATGCCTCCAAAGAAGTCGTTTCGGAGTTCTCTGCAAAAGATATACACCGCAGAGTCAGTAAAAGCAGATTTTATTGAATTCCAACAAGAGTGAAGACAACTTCACTATCTCCACCTTTTGTTGTTTTATTGATATTTTCTGATGCCTCTCCTGTTCCTTCAATTGTTTCAACGTCAGCATCCGAGAGATGTTTTTGCGTTGGAGTGGAGTATCCTTCAAGAGGTGGAGCCGAAGGTCTCTGCTTCTTTGCCTCATTCAGGTGGTAACAATAGCAACATCGGAACGCTGAGATCAAGATTATATCATGAACAGAATATTATTCAACTTCGTTAGACATAAAACTGGCAACCATCCGCTGATATCTAATGTACTGTAGAGCAGTTTGAGGTAAACTCGCATGCCAAGATTCTGACCACTACAGTAAATTTCATGATGGTCTCACTTGTAAATTCAAAGTCTTCTTTGAGTGCCATGCCATTGTGCGAGTGGCAAACTTTACATATCAAAGCATAACGATTGCTTGGGCCATCGCCAACCAAATAGTCCACAAACTGTAAAGGAAACCATACAATACACTGTGAAGGAAAACCATACAATAAAATGGTCCAAGTTTTATAATGCTATTATACATTCCCCTTTGCTGCCAAATGTTTAAAGTTGAAGGGGAATTAACCCTGCATTAACCGTCTAAAGTAATGCACCTAAAAAACTTTCGCCTGTATTTCAACGGGCAAAGTATTCTACATTATGATTCACTAACTTTATCAGCAACACTTCTTTCTTTCGGCAAAACTGGTATAGGCTTTGGTGGACCCGGAGGAGTTCCTAGAAAATATAGAATACTCGCAATCACGCCAGAGTAATGAACTAACAATGTACATAAATATCACAGTCAAAATCATTATTGGGTTGAAGCTTCTGTAATGGTGGCTTATTGTAAAACCTTGGGGCAAAACAGAGGAAAAATGATCACGTGGCAACAAAACAGTGCACATCAAAAAAAAATGGGTGAAACGACCAAACTTGTCTAACTACGGATGTCTCTTCTCGACACGGAAATTGCATTCTCCTAGTCCTATCTAGCGTCTGGGTTCTCCTGGTAAGAATTCTGGATGGACTATGAAGGTTTCTAGCAAATGCCTAGATCAAGTATACTGACTGGCACAGTTCCTACTAGAAAATTCTTTATTATTATTATTATCATCAATATTACATGCAAAGGGGTAAATTAAGTAGGTAAAACATAGTAAATAAATAACTAAATGGTAAAGGGTTAGAAATATAATAAAACCATGTTGGAACTACTAGTATACTTATATATTTATTGCGGCAACTCAAATTTTACATTATGTACGAGTAATTCAGTGCATTTACCAGGAGGTACATTGTTAACAAAGAACTGTCTTTGCATGGCAGGACTCATCCCTCGCAGTGGTGACATCATTTGCATTTTAGGTGTTGCAGAAAATGGTGGTGCAGATGGTTGAGAAGAGGACGTATTCGGGGTTAACATAGTACGGTTGACATTTCTCTGTCTAACTTCTGAAAGAGAAAAAAATGTATACTGTCGACTTATTTCTCTTTTAACTTTTATTCTTCAATTTTGAAGCTGAGTTTCAGTAAGTTCCAGTAGCACAAAATGGTGATCAAAGTCAGAAATTTGTGCCTAAAACCTTGGCAAAAGACCAAAAAATCAAACTCTTTCCAATTTGTTGGTGACTGCATTCTATGCTATGTGCACACATATATATAGTCATTATGAAACTCATGATACTGTAACTGCAAGCTGATTCCCATCTGCTACAAATTGACCTTTGTGAACTATCAAAATGACTGGAGTGCACTTGCCTGAACCTGGGGTTACAAAAGGCGTCGGTGCATTGGTTGAATCTTTCTTTGTTCCAGCCTAAAAGAAACAAGAAATAGCTCAGCCTAACTCAGGAACTTTTGTCATCTTCATTATGACTGCAAGAACTGGTACAAGAACTGGAGAGAGAATAACTCCAACTTGCCTTAACAAGGCTGTTGTCTGGGTCAAACTTTTCCAAAATTTCTTTTGCTTTCTTGTATGTTTCTTTTTCTTTGACATCTTCAATCTTAAAATTATTAATTTTGACTATAGAGGTTTTGTACTAGACTTCTGAGAGCCAGTACTCTTTATGCTGACATATTAACAGCAAAATTTAATAAAAAGTCACCAATTTTTACATCTAAACAGGAGAGATGGGTCAAAGCATGTCAATTTACCCACCACTTTCTGCTTTTTTGTTTGCAGTTCTTTAAGCTTTAGTGCTGAAGAAAGGTATATAAAGGTGAATAAACAATAATGGTATAAATAAATCTTGGTGAACAAAAACATTGTTTGGACAGCAGTTTATCTTAGAGGCAGTAATAGATTGTTTTCCTGCAAGACTCTCCTGAAGGCAGTTCTCCTGACAAAGTTATTCTTTTACAATACCAGCAAAGACAATTGCACAAACCATTTTTCTTTTTCCTTGTACTGAAAAATAGCATAAGAATTCTTCTCACACCATAAATTCTGAAATAAAATTGAACCAATTTACCAGACAAAATACAGATAGCACAGTATAAAATACAAACAGCAATTTCCCTTAATAGAAAAGGTCTGGACACCTAAACACATAGATGGACTAGGCTGCTGTTTTAGATGGAAGAGATTTCCAAACTACAGTAGGGCAAATGAAAAGTCGAATTTAATGACTGTCTGCTGCACAGGCCAGTCTCTGCCCTCAATAGCTTTGTCAAAAATGCAGTTCAATATCAACCATTCCAAACCATGCCCAAGTGTGGTGGGACAAACAGCAAGCCTGGTTTCCATAAGGTCACAACTGCATGATTTTGCAAAACAGCCAAAATAGAACAGTCTCAAACTGATTATCAGAAAAGCAATTATTAAACAATAATATGTATGTTTTCTATGACCAAAGATGGAATAATGTGGCCATTCAGAGATAACATGACTCTCCATTTATGCTGCTCACAACCATAAGGAAACTAGGCTTTAGCAACTGGAAACAAGGCTGTGCACATCAGTGGCATGGTGGCTCAAAAATTTCAAGGGGCACCAGTGCTAGATTTGGAGCCCCTAAAACTTATATCAATCCTGCACCCCCATGCCTTCCTGCACTCTCCACGTTACAATTTCAATAGTAATAAAATAGATCAATGAATACATATATAGTATTGCATTTTATTGTATTAGAATTTTAATTCCAGAGTTTCAATATTAAACACTAATCCTTCTAGGTGATTTTGTCACCCCACCAGCATTTCGACGCCCCTCTTGAGACCGTCGCAGGGGGGCCTTGGTGCACATGCTATATTACAAGATACTTACATCAAGGGGAAAATCAGCAACGGGATAGTCTGGGCAATCCTGTCTTTCCAATGTTTCGGAAAATAATAGAAGTATATAACCACTGCAGCTAAGATATATAACATGATTGAGTAAAACATAAGACGACCAATAAAGCGTTGGTAAAACTGTTCATCATTTTGTTGTTTAGACTGAAGCCTCACAAGTTCCTAAAATTGCAAAAACAGAAGATATTAAAATAGTTTTTATGTAGCACTGCATCTCTACAACCAAAATATATATATTTAAGAAAACATAGCACCTCTTCTAAAGATTCCAATTTTTTCTCAGCAGATTCTTCACGCTGACATTGAAAACAAAAACCATAAAAATTTAAAAGCACAAGCTTGAAAAATTAATAACATGTCAGTGAACAGGACAGCTGCACATGCAGGCTGCAGCCAGTTAAAAACACACGACATACCTTCCATCGCCTGAGTACAGCGCCCATTTTTGACAAGACACTTGAATTTTTAGTTAACAAGTGCAAACAACTCTAATTCGTGTCCGTTCGTGCATTTTCAAGTTGACTTTGACGCAATTTCATTTTGATCTTTCACTTTTTTGATGCCACTTGTTCCTCAGAACCACATCTGAACCACTGACACAGATGAGAGACTAACAGATGTCCGACCTAGTCTTCAAGCCACTGATTTTGGCGTAAGCGGCCGCCATTAACCTG
>JAODVM010303276.1:0-11847 GCA_025400095.1 Phenganax marumi
GTTTTGATATCCTATTATAACAAGCAGTTGATGACGCTCCTAAGGCTTGGGGCTCTATCCGCGCACTGCGCGGCAGCCCTTTGCCACGGGTCTCCATGGTGTGGCGGAAGAGTTGCTCAGACGCTTGGTGCAGCTGTAACAGGGTGTGTAGTTGGGTGTATATGTGTGCACGTGTGTGCGGGAGGGGGATGAGGGAGCAGAGGAAGGAGATGTGGCGGTTGGGAGTTCATTGTAGGCCAAAAGAGTTGCATAGGTGTCCGTTCTTCTTTCAATACTGATATCTGATATGTTATGGCAGTGGGCTCTGGGCAGAATACCTTCGGGCAGTCCATTTCTTCTTCCTGAGCATCAGTCCACTTCTTTTTCCTGAGCACCAGAAAATGTGCACGGTTTGGGGGCAAATTAGCAAAGTGTGCGAAGCCTTGGCGAGGTTTCAGAAGAACCTTCGTCAAGAGAAAGATTGCACGAGCAGTAGTTGAAATCAATCGCCACACACACACACCATCCTTTTGCCTTTGATCTCTTCAAGTTGGTGTATCAGTAACCTTTGATCTTTGAGAGTGTCAACCCGAGCGGCCCAAACTTGAAGACCTCAAGGGTGGTCAGTTTCATTCAGCCGAAATCGATCAAAGCTGCCAGGATCTTTTGGGTCTGGATGGTCTCTCACCTACCTTGAAGCCGCTTTGGTAGTCTCTCACCCTGCGTGGCCACCGCGTCGCGGACCACTGAGGACGCGCAGAGGCGAAGAATGCCTTGGACGCTCAGTTGCAGAAGACGCTCCGAGCGGCACAGCGGCTGAAAGAGGCCGGGTGCTACGGGAGTGGCTCAGACAGTTGAGGATGTTGAGGATGGAACCCCCAGGTCAGAGCCAATACAGCTTTGTAGAGAGAGAGGGAGTGATTTGTATTTATGTTATTATGGTATGACACACACACATGCTTGAGACGATGTGAATGCCAGGGGCTCGTGGCCTGTACATATTTAGTTAGGAGAGTATGCCCAGTGAGTCATGATCAGGAAGTCAGCAAGTTTGAGTAATCAAATGGGAAGGAGACAGAATTGAAATGTGTCCATTGTTCGTAGAGTGCACATATGCTTTGTAGAATCGCAGACTTTCAAACATGTTCAAGACAAGAATCGTCGGACTCACCTTGATCATGAACGCTTCATTTCGGTGTGCAAAGACGTCAAGTTTAATGCTGGCAAACGTCCGCGCCAAGATCCAGAGTGAAAAAGACACATTTATATTGCATATCATTTAAACACCAATCACCCAAAAAGAAAAGCCGACGACCAGTTTTTACTATAATTATAGCAGCTTCGGGCCCAATCCCCTTACAGTGGTGAAGCGTAGTCGGCAAAGCGATTGGGTGAGGGTTCCATGGAGAAAGCCATCTTCGGTACGCCTCCGGCGGCCGTTGATGATAGCTGGTCCGGCGTGGCCTCTTTTCGATCCACGCTGACCGGCGATGGGGCTTTTTGGGTCACTCTGCTGCTTCCTTGGGAGATGGAAGCTTTGGTGGCGGATTGCGGTCTTATCCCCACCGGTTGCACTAAGGTGACTCTCTATGATTGGAAGGTGTCTTGCATGGACCCCCTCATTTTGTCGGCCACCGCTTCGAGTCAGGCCTATCCATGCTCCGCTATGCCTAGGACATTTGGCGAGAACATCATTGAGCTCGCTGCTGGCAGCGGAGCTATGGGATTGGGTGCTCTCTTCATGGGAGCACGGATTAGGGTTTGCATTGAAAGCTGCAACTATGCCGTGGAGCATTTGAAGCACAATGAACACGGCTTCATCATCCATGATGACATCGGCTCCTTGGCAGCGATCAGATCGGCTCATGAAGTGCTCAATGGCCTTCCTACGACAGGCTTCTTCGGATTCCCGTGTCAGCCCTACAGCATGCAGGGTCGTCAACTGGGTGAGCAAGATGTTCGATTTGACACATTGCTTGGAGGACTGAAGGCCACATGGTATCTTCAGTTGCAGTCGCTCATTGTGGAGTGCGTTCCTATGGCCTGCACTACAGTTGCAGTTCAGGAGGCACTAGAATTGGTCTGCGGGGCCATGGGTTGGGAGAAGATTGATTTGATGCTCGACCTAAAGCTGCAGTGGCCGATGCGCCGGGCACGCTGGTGGGGCATCCTTGCCCCACCTATCTGGCTTGCAGGACCTTTTCATGGTTGGGCTACAGATCCACGCTTCCCTACGACAGGAGCACTTCTCAAGAGTTGGCCTGCATGGGCGATTGACGATGAAGATGACTTGTGCCTGACCCAAGATGAATACTTTATCTTCCAGGACGCCACATATGGCACTGACCAACGCTGGTACGGGATGCAGCATCAACTTCCCACAATCCTGCATAGCTATGGATCGTGGTTTGGGCCATGCCCTTGCGGATGCCGACGACAAGCCATGTCCGCTGAGGCGTTGAAGCAAAAGGGTATTCGCGGTTGCTATGTGACTTCTTCATTGACAGGACAGCCTCGACTGCTCCACCCACATGAGCTTGCATTCATGCTCGGCATTCCAAGCTCCATGAAGTTCCATACCACTCCACGGGACACCCTGCCATTACTCGGCAATGTGGCATCGCCAATGCAGGCTGTGTGGGCCTATGCCATGCTTGTCAGATCGGTCAGCAGAGCCATTCCAGACATTTTCGCGATTGACCCAGCGCAGGTCCTTGACAGTTTCAAGCGTGAGCTCATTCGACAGTTCTATGGAGCCCATCATCTCGACGTACCACTCACAAGCCTTTGCATTGTGGCTGAGGATGGAGCTGAATTGACCCTGTTTGCAGCTGGGACTAATCTTGCAGCTGATCTTCTGCATGCAGAGAAGCTTCAACTACACCCAGAAGCTAGCTGTGCCCTCTTTGAAGATGACCGTCAACTTTCCATGTTTGAGCGGTTTCCTGCGATTCCTAATGGGAGATGCTATCGCCTGCGAGTTGAAGGTCCTTACTCCAAAGTTTGCCATGACGAGATGATCGTCATCTCCCTCCAGCAAGGCCAAGAGCATTGGGTTGAGCTGCAACGTGCAGGCCAATTTCTTTTTCAAGCATTGGAATCCAAGCCATTCGAGACCACATACCTCTTTGTTGACAGCACGGGACGTCTCTTTTCACGTGATGCAAGAATCTGGCAGTCCCTTCGACTTCGCCCACTGGGGCCACACTCGTTCCCTACTTTGAGGACTACCACCACACTCGAGGCATGTGGCCACGATGGACTTCATTCCTTTGCTGCGCCCCCTTCACTGGGCTCCGCCAACGGTCCTGGATTTCCTGTCGCAGCTGCTGCGGTGCCTGGACTTGGCGCCCGCCTCATTTGGCAAGTCATGCAGTCTCTCACCCAGCACCTCAATGCTCAAAAAGGGATGGAACCGTTGCTTCTCTCACCTGAAGTTGCTGCGCAACTCCTTGACGTTTCCCAGGCTCCACATAGCCTTGGACTTGCACCTGGTATGGCATCTGGCATCCAGGAATGCTTCTGCATCTTTGCTGCAGAGGGGCATTGGGCTCTTCTATGGGGGCGCCGACATGGGCATGATCTGCATTGGACTTACCTTGACCCTCTCTCCGATGGACTTCGAACCTCAGCCTTGATTTTGGCTACCCGTATCACTGGACTTTTAGGTGGTCGGGTTGACTCTTTTCAGTACTCCACGCTGTACGTACAACGGGACTCATTTTCTTGCGGCACTCTTGCACTTCTGCATATGGCTGCCGCTCTTGGACTTCCAGGGTTGCTCATGCCCAATGCGGTCAAGGCCCTGCACCTTTGGCTGCTTCGTCACTCGGGCTCTGAAACCTTTCGGGCCAAGGGACCTGCAGATGCCTCTGCCCTTCAGCAGTTGGCTGAGTTCCTGGTCAAGCATGGAGTTTTCCCTCAGGCGGCATCAGAACGTGCTCAGCTTGTGGCAAACAAAGTCGGCATGACTGCCATCCAACAAGCCTTGAACAGTCGCAATCCCTGGGCAGCCCTCAAAGACAAGGCATCACAGCCAGGCACCTCCATCCGCCTTGTTACTCATGAGGAGTTGGAAGCACAAATTGCGGCCCGTGCGAAATCCAAGCATGGAGCTCATGTTCCGAGGGCCAAGGACAAGAAGAGCCGGACGGTAGCACCTCGCATCTCTGCTGAGCAACTTGATGTCACTATGCTCCAACTTGACAAATCACATTTCAAGGATGAGGATGGTGACGACATCCCGCAGATTCAATTCAATGAAGTACGCTCCAATGGACGGGGCATTGCCATCTGCACTCAGGCAGACGCTCGGGCTTTCATTGCGGACCCTAAGAGCATCAGCACCGATGCATTGGCACTTCTCGTGCTTCCACCACTACCTTCCGAAGCTTTGGCCTCAGCCAAGATCATCTCTATGAGATTCCCTGCCGTTTATGGTGTGCATAAAGAGCCTATGCTGATCCAAAGCACTATGGTTTGCCTGGGAGACATCGACATTCATCGGCACTATGGAGCTTCAGACACCAAGCTGGCAGTGTTGGACACATCTGTTTTCAAGGTGGTCATCTATAGAGATGAGCTTGAATCAGCTTGGGATCTCTTCATTAAGCATCCAGTGCGACATCTCACTGAGCTACTGCCAGCTCTTCAACTTTGTCGCGGTCGCAAGTGCGGCACAGACTGCCCAAAGTTCCATCCGCCTCTCGATGAGGAGATTGACGGTGCCATCCAAGAAGTTTGGGCCAGAAAATTCCTTTCCGAGTCCGGAAAGATTGCGAATCCTACGGATGCATGCATCTACCAGCTCTATCTCAGAGTGGCAGCTCTTACTGCAAATCAGGTCCTTGAATCTTCGATAGCCGGGGTCTACATTGAGCCTCGCAAAGCAGATCTCTCCGGCACGGATCCAAAGTTTGCAGTGGTATGGCTTCCCAAGTCTGACAGGATTGCCGCCATTCGTGCACTCAAGTCCTTTGATGGAGCTCAAGCACTGGTCAGGGTCAAAGACAGATATGGAATTCGAGTTCAAGCGGCACACGCTGCCGCGGCATCCAAAGAGCTTCGACCAGACATTCCTTTCGTCGATGTACGAGTCTCCAAAGTGTTCCGGCTTCACCCCATACCCCATGGAGTACAGAGAAACACACTCCTTAAACTCTTCAAGGATTGGGGATGGACTGCCAAACCTATGCAACCTACTAAGGGATCAGCTTCGGGCTCAGCATGGGAGGTTGGTGCTGACAAGCCACCACCAAAGCCGATCATGCCTGGATTTGGAGGAGATATGCTCATCAGTGAAGTCCGAGATCGCACTACTTCCACGGCAGCGCCTCCATCGGTCATCTCATTGTGCCATCCTCGCAAGCTTGCGCCTGCGAAACAGTCTCCTGCAGATCCCTGGCTCCAGGCTTCCAATGATCCATGGAAGAGATGGTCTGCTCCTTCGTCCTCACATGTCACCCCGGGCGCCTCCAGCACCAAACATCTGCAAGAGATGGAGACTCGGCTTCAGGCCTCATTGAAGGATACTGTGCAAGCACACCTCGAAGAACACGCCCAAGATGCCACCATGGCTAGTGATACAACTCTCCTTGCATTCCAGCAGGAAGCCGACATGCGATTTCGGAAACTTGAAGCTGGGGTATCCGAGCTCACCGCACAAGGCCAGCAATTCAGATCCTGGTTCAACGATGTCCACAAGGGGATGGAGAACATGGGCTCGCAAATCACCGGGCTTCAAAAGACAACCGAGCACCTTGGCACGACACTTACGTCCTCGGTTGCCTCTTCAGTCAATGAAGCCTTTGATGCCCGCTTCAATCAGTTGGAGGCCATGCTTGCCAAACGAACTCGTCATGAGTGACTATGGCCACCCGGGCCTGGCGCACATGGCCAGGTGCCGGACTTCTTGCTGACCTCTACGGTGTGGCCCTATTTGGTCCTTCTGCTGGCTCTTGGGTGTGGAGTTTTGCAGTGCTCTATGTGGCCACTTTTCTTGCTTTTCCTTCGCCTACCTTGGACAGTGGCGTCGGGCTTTGTTCCTTGGGGTGCCTACACGGCCATCACTTTTGCTTTGAACCTCTTTCATCGCTCCATGCCTCACAGTGGCATTGGCGCGATACTCTACAGAGGACCTAAGATGATCAGTTTCAGGCATACTAGTGCGCAGTCGTACACCACTGGTGGGGTTGCCTCGGGTGATCGACTGACATATGCCTCCACACGCAGACATACTTCTTCTTTTCAGCTTCTTCTACTTCTGGCCGCCATTCCACACATCGGTTGCGCCGCTCACTTTGACCGAATTGGAGAAGCCGCTGTGCCCGGGCCGCCGTTGGGCACTCTTCGGCTTACCACTTCCAATCCCTCAGGCCTCCGTGGCAAAGAAGCACACCTCATTGAGCTTGGACCCGGAGTACATTGTCTCTCCGAGACACAGCTCTCCTTCGTTACGCTTCCTCGATGTCAGGCCGCTCTGCGATCCCAAGCCGCTCAATGCCATCGCCTTCTTCGCTGTGTCTCTGGCCCTCCCGTCGCATGCCGTACGGGTTCCAGCTGGGCAGGCACCTGGGCTGGTGTTCTCACCACCTCTGACGTACCCTGTCAAAAGCTTTCCATGCCATGGCAATGCTCTGAACAAGAGTCCGGCAGAATCGTTGCTTCTGCTCACCTGCTTGGAAACACAAAGCTACAGGTGATCAACGCCTATGGGTACTGCCGAGGCCCTACATGGCCGAAGGCCAAGCAGCTCACAGAGAACCTGCTTTCCACTGTCACAAGCCACTTTGTCATCGGTGGATTTGGCATCCGCACCATTTGCGGTGACTTCAACTTTTCTGAAGATGAACTTGACTCCTTTGAAATTTGGCGTCAATTTGGATGGATTTCGGCTCAGCGCTTCGCCTCCTTCCACTGGGGACATTTGGTCAAGCCTACTTGCAAAGGGGCCACTGAGAGAGACTTCATTTGGCTGAGCCCTGAAGCGCAAGCTCTTTGCTGCCACATTGAAGTCCTGGACATCTTCATTGAACATGCCACCGTTGCGGTTGACTTTTCCTGTGATGTGAAGGTGCGACAAGTCTTTCACTGGCCTCTACCTGCACGTATACCTTGGGACCAGGTGCAATGTGATGGCCTTGACCAGACGACCGTTGGCATTGATACCACTGGATCCACTACTTGCACCTATCGCCACATTGGTCAACAGCTGGAGTCCTGTTTGCAAGGCCGCGTACGAGGACAACCTGGGGGCAATCTCCTTCCTCATCAACGCGGACGGGCACAGCGAACCAGTCCTGATCTCACTGACACTCAGGTGCACTTTTCCCGACCTAGCCGGCAGGGGGAAGTCCAACTTAGGGCTGACCATACTACACTGGCTGTCCGAGATTGGTTCAAGCAACTTCGTCGCATTCAATCTCTACGACATGCCATCCATGCTAACAACGACTATACCTCCGCACAGGTAGCTCGTTGCGAGCATTGGAGTTCCATTCTCCGAGCCAGAGGATTCGACAAGGGCTTCCGCACCTTCTGGAACATTGGCTATGAAGACGGGACTCCTCATGATCCTCCTGTTCTTCCTATTGCCATCCCCTCGTGTGAAGGCATTGACCGTATCTATGCTACCTTTCGGGACCGTTTTGACCGACTTGAATCTTGGCATATTAGACAACGCTGCCGAGTTCTGAAGGCCAAGCACGATGCATCCATGGCAGGCCTCTATGGTGAACTCCGTAGGCAACCCAAAGCCAAACCTGATCTTTTGTGGCACGACCACTACTACACCATCCTGGACTTTGAGCCCTCCACTGGGTCCCTTCACTTGGACCGACCACTCGACCTCCATGGACAGTCCACATGGACCATCAATGGGGTGCGAACAACCGTCATGGAGTCCGAAGATGATATTTGTCAGGTCTCTTCCTTGCCTACTCAGCTGATTCCTGGCGATGAACTTCACCAGCATCAGGTCCTTTCCGACTTGACGGAGGTCCACCAAGCCTTTGTTGATTTCTGGCGTCCTCGCTGGAATGCTTACAGTGATATCCCTGAAGAAGATTGGCTACGCATCGTCAATTTCGCCAAGGCGCACATGCGGCCTATCAGCTTTGATCTTCCGGCCATCCAGCCTTCACATTGGCAAAAAGCACTGAGACGGTACAAGCCCACCGCGGCCAGAGGGGTTGATGGACTGGACCATCGTGACTTTCTCCATATGCCCTCCGCGCTTACTGCATCATTGCTCACCATGCTCTCCTCCATTGAGGCTGGGGCCCCTTGGCCATCTCAAACTCATACTGGCCTCATTCAGGCACTTGCCAAAACTCCAGATGCACATGAGGTTGCCTCTTTCAGGCCTATTGTTGTCCTCAGCTTGCTTTATAGAACGTGGGGCAGCATTCGCAGCCGACAGCTCCTGGCGCAGTTGTCGCAGTACCTCCCTGCTGAACAAGTCGGCTTTATCCCTGGACAGGAAGCAGCTGGCATTTGGGCATACTGGCAAGCACTGATCGAACTCAGTTGCAGAGGTGGTTCCGCTCTATGTGGATTGAGCTCTGACATAGTACGGGCTTTCAATTGTCTGCCCAGGGCTCCTTTGTTCTGGATGATCGACTATATTGGTACGCCTGGCTCCGTGACGGGGCCATGGGCCACCTTTCTGTCGACCATGTCGCGGACCTTTGTGGTGCAGGGGGAGCTCAGTCAGTGCTCGCTCAGCACCGTTGGCTTCCCTGAAGGAGATGCTCTTTCAGTGTTTGCGATGTGTATCTTGGACTGGACCTGGCACATTTATGCTCAACAGTTCTGCCCTTCGGTCAATGCCTACAGTTATGTCGACAATCTGGGCCTTTTGAGTTTGGATGCGGGCTCACTTGCAATTGGGTTCTCCACCATGACCTCCTTCTTCAAACTTTGGAGATTGGAAATTGACCTTGACAAATCTTACTGCTGGGCTGTTGATGGCGACAATCGCAAGGCTCTTGCACAGTTCCCACTTCAACGACTTGAACATGCCAAAGAACTTGGTGGATCACTCACCTTTGGCGCACGACCAAGGGTTTGCGACATCAAAGACAGGATGTCGCGCCTAGATGATCGTTGGCCAGTATTGAAGAGATCTGCTGCCTCTTTGACACAGAAGTTGCTTGCGCTTTCTACTGTGTTTTGGCCGGAGGGGTTACATGGCATTCTTTCCTGCAGGTTCGCTTACTCACACCTGGATGTCTTGCGTCGCAAAGCCGCTTTGGCTTTGGGCTGGAGGAAGGCGGGATCATCCCCTGCCATGAGATTCCTGCTCTCTGATATGCCGTTTTCGGATCCTCTGCTATGGCACCACAAGACTGTCCTCATGGATTTCAGGAGGCTTTGCAGGAAGTCCTCTGACTTTTTCATGCATTGGGCTACGTTTTTAGCTGCCTACAATGGAGATCTGCTAGCGGGCCCTTTCTCTAAGATGCTTGAAATGACATCGCATCTTGGTTGGAGTTTTCTCAGCGCAGACAGGATCCTGGACCACTGGCAGGTTGAATGGTCTCTGCTCAAGGTTCCTTGGCACTGGTGTGAACATCGTTTGCTGGATGCATGGGCTTGGCGTGTTGCACAAGGCTTTCGTAGCCGCAAAACTGCCGAAGATCTACATGGTATCGACCTTTGGGCACATCGGAGCTTCACACGCTCACTTTCTTCTTTGGAGAAAGCACAGCTGTCAGCCATCTCGAGCGGGTGCTACATTGACAATGCGAAGTTCGGCAGGTATGATGTTGCCATTGATCGGTTGTGTCATCACTGTCAGTGCCCTGACACACTTGAACATTGGTTTTCATGCCCCCTTTTGGTTTCCCTCAATGGACCCTTTAGAGCCACTTTCCCTGATTTTGACTCTTGGCCCCGTTGTTTTAAAAACCATGTTTTGCTGCCACAAGCTGCGCTGGTGACCGAACTCGCTGCTTACTTTGACGCACTGCCAGATTGTACGACTGAGTTTTTGTCCAGACCATGTTTTGGCCAGAACCATGTTTTTACGGATGGAGCTCATTTTCAACATAGACAATCCCGGGTTGCTCACTCTGCATGGGCCTCGGTGAGTGCTACTACGGGTCAAGTCATTTGTGGAGCCCCTCTTCATGGTCCATGCCAGTCAATAGGTAGGGCGGAGCTCACCGCCCTTGTGAGCACGGTCAGATGGGGACTGCTTGAGACACAAGCTGAAGTTCATGTGTGGTCGGATTCCCAGCATATTGCACTTGGGGCCGCCTTTGTGCAGAACACGGGGGTCATACCACACACATGGGAGCACCAGGACCTTTGGCTGGGGCTCAGCGCAGCCCTGGATGCCTCAGAAGTCGGACAGTTTTATTTCCATTGGGTGCCCAGTCACCTTGATGAGAGGCACTGCGAATCGCCATTTGAAGACTGGCTTCGTAAGTGGAACGATGTTGCAGATCGAATTGCTGGATACATGAACTCCAACCGTCCTTCACAAGTGTTGGCATTGTTTGAACGGGTCGCCGCTTACGATATTTGCTGGCGACACCGCCAAGAACATTTGTTGCAGTTCATTGTTTCTGCAGGAGATTTGCGAACTACCGAAGAAGAGCACATTGAGACTGTCATTTCCAGTGACACCGACTCAGGACTTCCACCTACCCTGACGACTGCACTGGTGACGACAGGAGACCTTCAGGTGGAGCCAGGCCGTTTGCCGCCCGCTTTCTACAAGGAGCTGGTCGGCTGGCTGCGCCGCTGCGGAGGTCCTGAGAGCCGTAGAACCGTTTGTAGCTTTCTCGAATTCGTTTTTCTTTACGCTTTCGTTGACTCCGGCTTGTTTCCCTTTGAAGAAGTTGGAGGCCGCAGAGTCATGAGGCAGGTACAGGACCTTTTTGTTCGACCGACGGTCACCACCATGGTCGATATGGTTAGGGTTGCTCTTACCGATCTCTGTCGTCAGTTGGACGTCGATTTTGTTCGGGTTCCCTCGGGTGTTTTGCTTGGTCTTGGTATCCATACCCCTATGTTTGGTATTCCTATCGATTTGAACCCTTCTCATCTCGACCTTGGTCGTCGGCTTTTGCGGAGATGGACATCATCTCGACCCATTAGGAGGGCGGCTGACCTTGCTCGCCCCTTTTCAGAGACTTGAGCCGCCTCGCGGCCGGACACGCAGCTCGCGGCGCCGCTCACGCCGCGCCCGAGCGACCGAACGTCAGAGATATATACATACATGAAACCTGCCATTTCGGAACTTCCTGCTCAATCTTTCTTACTGGTGAGCTGCGCATATGAAGTCAAAACGCAGCCCTGAGCCTGAATTGCCAGAACACCCACAAACTCAGGCCTCATCTGCCTCCTCTCCAACCAAGGCTTGCCACTTCAGGTTCAATGCTTGAGCTCGCAAACGACCAACGTCCCCTTCCATTCCTGAAACTCAATTCTTCAACTTTTAAGGGCTTCTGCAAAGCTGATCGAAACGTCTCGAAACAACCAGGGAGAACCCTACAGAAAACCGCATGCAATGCCACGTGTCCGTTGCAGCTGAGGTGCCATCCTCCAGTTGCTGCAACAGTCTGCCTTGACATCCACAGCACGCGGGTCACGTTGCTGTGCCCCCCCGGTGCGACGAAGGAAAACATGACACGTGCGTCACGTGCGTTCCTTTTGGGCGAGCGAAAGGGTGTCCAGCTGGTGCTTGAAGCCTTTGGACTCGACGGACAAACATACCGTTTGGAGTTCAATCCTCGGCTTCAGTTGCATTCCTGTTGGGGGGCTGAGCGCTCTCTCTAAGAGAGTCAATGAAGGTGTGGCTGTTGTATCGGGCGCGGTCATAGTTCCAGTCGTTTGTCTGATGTTGATGTATGTGATTTT
>JAODVM010303387.1:0-11846 GCA_025400095.1 Phenganax marumi
AATAAATTGATGTAAACGTTAATCCGTGTCAGTATTGAATTATGCATGCATGAACAGACACAACAGGCACTACCAACTATCACACCACAAAGCCATAAAGAGCCGTTTCATGCCATTTCATGGTCTAAGGTTAAAACAAGATATTCCTTGAAAAATGAACTCATCAAAACGAACTATTTTTTGTTCTGCAAAGCATGAAAGAAAGAAAAGGTACTGATATTGCCAGGAGTGGGGCTCGAACCCACGAAGTGCAATGCACATTAGATCTTAAGTCTAACGCCTTTACCAACTCGACCATCCTAGCAGGATGAACTTGAGGGCAGTAAATTAGAATTTAATGAAAAATCACTGTCCAGTTCATACTCTGGGGGTCCCGGCGGCACCCATTGACTTTGCTCCCGGGACGTATTTTAAGGCGTCCCGTAAGACTGTTTTATAGTAAGAATCATTGTTTGTATTGCCATCAGATCCTTATATTTTACTAAACAGGACCAAGGGACCTTCCTACGGGACGCCTTTTTAGGCGTCCCGCAAAACTGCGGGACCAACGGGACCCCGTGACTTTGCGCTTAAGACACATTTTCAGGCGTCCCGACGTCTCGCAAGACTGCGGGACCCACGGGACTCAGGGACTTTGCCTCGGGACGCGTTTCAAGGGGTCCCGACGTCCCGTAAGACTGTTCTATAGTAAGAACTGTTGTTTGTATTGCCATCAGATCCTTATATTTTATTAAACGGGACCGTGGGACCTTCCTACGGGACGCATTTCAAGGCGTCCCAGCGTCCCGTTAGACTATTTCATAGTGCTTGCAAGCCAGCGTATGTCCTATTTTGGCCCGATTGGCCTTTTTGGCCTGCTTTACTTTGCTCCCGGGACGCATTTTTAGGCGTCCCGCGAGACTGCGGGAACTAAGGGACCCCGTGACTTTGCACCCAGGACACACCGACGGAACCCATTGACTTTGCTCCCGGGACGCGTTTCAAGGGGTCCCGACGTCCCGTAAGACTGTTGCATGGTAAGAACTATTGTCTATCATTTAAAAACCATAAAATGCCAAACTGTTAAAAAGTCTTGTTAAACAAGAGTATGATAAACTTCTCGTACAGCGGTTCGACGATTACGTGGTGTAACTACAAACACAATTCCATGACCTTGGTCATGGAATTTACCTTGACCTTTGTTACAAAAAGCGCGGGAATTTAACGTTCTAAGTACTACGAACTTACTACAACAGGACAGTGAATAAAAACGTGAACAAGCAATGGAAAAAAAAGAGAGAGAGAAAAATACGGTTTAGAAACTTAAGAGCGAAAAAGAAGGAGAAAGTAACATTCCTGGAGGCCTATCATGCCCATATGTCGGAAGATAGCAAGGACTTCCTAAAGATGGCAAGGACTTCCTAAAGATAGCAAGGACTTCCTAAAATCATATAATGAGCAAACTACAGCAACTGTAGTGTGCAAACCACAAAATGAGCCAACCACAACAAATGTTGTGCAGTCTGTGGAACCTGCACACCACGAAATTCAGCCGCCTGTCCCTCAAGATCAATGTTATGGTGCCGAACAGGAGACGTCCGACATCATCAAGAGAGCGTTTATGGAATCAGTGAATGAGCTTTCTTGTTTGGATACTATGTTTTTGTTCGATGCCAAGGAGGACTAATATTTTGACGAAATATATTTATTGGATACACTTATATTGTTATATGACATGTTAATGAAAATATTTATTGAACTTTATACTTTTTTTTCTAAGTAGATTTTTTCAACACTATAGTATTTAAATCCAAAATAATTCAAAACTGTTATCTTTGTTAGCTTATCCACTTCGTGCGCACGCCGTGCGCACACCATCCCTCTCGTAGTGCGCACACCGTGCGCACACATTATGACGTCATCCCTCTCTTAGTTCGCACACCCGTGCGCACACCCCCACGTGCGCACATTCTTTGACGTCATTGTCCCGTGTGGCAGTCACTGCCGGTTATCTATGCACATGTAACGTATCGCGGGCTCATTTCCCCACGCGTGGGCTCCACGCATTGCGTGATTTTTCCGCTATTTACGGGTAAACTACTACTTATCCATGCGAGAAAAATGTCT
Source organism: Phenganax marumi (assembly GCA_025400095.1). Classification (NCBI taxonomy): domain Eukaryota; kingdom Metazoa; phylum Cnidaria; class Anthozoa; order Malacalcyonacea; family Clavulariidae; genus Phenganax; species Phenganax marumi. Next base: position 2,107 of record JAODVM010303387.1, read on the forward strand.
TATACCGGGGACCGAGGAAACTGTTTAGTAATGTCAACATTATCCAGTCGGAATTTAAATGAGATTAATAAGCAATGGCTAAGTTTATTTTTGGCAACTTGCGACAAAGAATGTTTTCCGAGACAAATTGCAAAATTCGAGGTAGTAGGCGCAGCATTCACCTGAAACTTGCAACGCAACAACAACGTTGGCAGTGAAATTGCAGCAATTTGTTTCTCGTATTATTTCAAATTCATGCGCAAGATGGCGCCGTGTTCATCACAGAAACTTTGATGGTGCAAGCGTTCTTTACAGTACATACTCTGAGAAAACCGTAGGATTGTTTCTAATGGTCTATTGCAGTCGCTATCTGGATGTGTACAATCTCTTCTATTACTGCAAGCTGTGTGGCGTGGCACATTTGTGGTAAAATGGGGCTTCGAAAACATGATAAATTCGGAGATGCTTAGCCTGCGAACAGGCGCAACTGAGAAACCGATGGTTGTTCATGCATGCAAGCTGAGTTAGAGATTTCAGTAAGACCCGCAGGGTAGGCACAGGGCAAATGTTTGTCAAAGTCAGAAATTTATACTTCTAAGTTTTTCCTACTGTACAAGACAATGCATTTTAAAAATCTAAACAGGCGTAAGATTGATGCACGTTTTATAAGAGGAGTTCCTTCGTTGTTGTCCAATATGGGGCTCAGTTTGTGAAACCTTCCCAATGTTTAAATTTTCATAGCAAAGAACTTCGTTCATTGCGTGTGGTTCGTGTTGAACTGGACAACGGTCGTCGCTTGGTCGGTCTACGGTATCCAGAAGCTCTTATTACTGAAGTGGCTGGCTTAATTCAGCAGCAAAAATTGAATGCAATAGCGGTTCGTATATTCATAATTTTGACTTGCTTGAAATTTATTTTGGTACCATTCTACTGAATAGCTTTTTTTCTTTACAGAATAATATAAATTCACACTTGGGAATATCGCCAGTGATTATTCCAATGTTATCGGACACGGCAAATTTAGCCACCGTTGAATCTTCAACTCCTGTCAATTCTCGATTATTGAAGAAAGCTTTGAGCCCACCTATAACTATTAAAAACTTTTTTAAACCCGCCTCGAAAACGAACGATAATGAACATTTCACAGCAAAAGCTGAAACCTCAAGCAGCAGTTCGAATAATAAAACGAAACTGTTAGTGGAAGAAGAAAAGACAAAGACATGTAAGGACACTGATTCGAGGAAGAAAACTGAAAGCACAAGTAATTATTTCTCCCCAAACGCATCATCAACATCGAGTGACAAAGCGAAACGCGAAACGAAGCTAAAGCGAGCAGCGGAGCCAAACAGTCTTTCCAGGAAGGATTCTGCCAAAAAACTCAAGAAACCAAGCGATATTTTGAGCTCGCTTTCCAATTCATCTCGGCCGCGAGAAACGAGGGAGTGTCCCATTTGTAAGAAAGACTTCGGTCCAACAACGAAAAATAAGGAGATAAATGATCATATCGATAATTGCCTCATTGAATAACCCAGAAAATATTATATTGATGAAGTGTACATTTCGTAAAATAAAAATGGTTTTGTTCGGGAATAGTTAATTGCAGTATGAACTTACAATAAAAGTCGTACGGACAATTTTTAAACTTCTTGTAAAATGAATAAAATATTTTGAGAAGTATTTAATTAAGATTTATTATAAAAGTTTTGTGGTGAGATTTGGTACATTGGCGTGTTTTTATTTCTAAATTAATGCTATCATTAATTTCTGTAATTACTAGCGGCGTGGTGCACGTGTATTTTATTTCCACCACAAAAATGTAGGACAGCACGCTCAGCGTACCTATTCTTTCACCTCTTAGTTCAACTCAACATGGAGATTAAATATGGAGATCAATTTCCATTGTTGTCATTTGTAAAAAGTTTTTGAACTGAATAGCGTCATTAATCTGCGAGTTTTTAAGATTCCTCATGCGATAAAACATTGAGGTCAATAACAAGGTTGAACGATATCATAGTTTCGGACTTCCGGGCTGTAGGCGGCAGTGGCAGCACGTAGTTGAAAGCTATTTGTACGATGGCCGAGAAGGGCCACGACATTAAACAGACGCCGTTTTTCTTTGACACAAAAAAACAAACGCCGTTTTTTTACACAAAAAAACAAGCGCCGTTTTTTTCTACTTTTTCTGAGTTATTGAAAGTTCAAGACCAAACCAAGACGTCAAACCTCAAGAATTATTTAAACCCTACTAAAATACATCTGTATGCGATGTTTCAAGAAGATTGGACGTTTCTAGGTCGAAAAAAATTGTCCTTAAAAATTGACAACAGTATTTATACAGCATAGTAATTTTATTGCTACAATCGCAGTCGCAGAGTTGATGTTTTCGTGGGAAGTTTTTAAAAAGCTGTATTTGAAGAGAGAAAACAGTAAAACCAAAGTATTTTTTCGCTTATAAAAGGGTATGACTTAGAGCTTTGTTGTTTGGAAGCAGGAGTAATAAAAATAAAGAAAACCGGCGAGAAACACATAAAGCAGATAGCATGATAATGTACTACATCAGAAATCAATAAAAAATCAAGAAATAACATTTTATTTACGAACATAGCTACACACAGTGCATTTGTAGTCGGGCAATTAATATTTACAATACAATAAAATAAACTTTAAGGTTCTCCTAGAAGAATAAGAGGCGTTCTTGACAATTGGCAGCGAGGAAGCCAGTTTGTCTGAAATATGTTCCGTTTAAAATAGTATTGATTGTCGTCATTTTCACACCTTTTCGACTCTGTTGCTGTTCTTATAAGCGAAAGACCTTTCCTAGCTGATTAGAAATACATCACGCATCGCAAAACCGACAGAAAAAGGCGAAAATTTGAGCAATTTTGCATTGAAAACTGTTACGAACCCGAACACCCTGCCTTCCTTTTTCCGGGGGGAGTGAAGTAGTTCTCAGACGCGAGCTGGTTTCAACCAATCATAAGGCTTGAGCATAGGAGTTATCATTCCAGATATATTTACTTCAATGGTTCTGCGAGCATGCGCCGACAAGCGACAACAAATCGGCATTTGTTTTTCGTGTGGCATGAAAAGGCGCCGCTTTGGTGGTGGAAAAAATACGGCGTTTGTTTTCTTTTGTGTCAAAATAACGCCGTATGTATTTTGTGTCAAAAAACAGCGTTTGTTTTTTTGTGTGAAAAAAACGGCGTTTGTTTTTTGGGCCAAAGAGAAACGGCGTCTGTTTAATGTCGTGGCCCTTCTCGGCCATCGTATATTTGTTTATCTTCTTCACCGCCTTTGCCAAATAATGAAATCTCACGGGGTATTTTGTTCGAGATTTCACTGAAAATGACATCAGATCAAACACGACTCGACATGGCCTGGTATCATGGCATTCTTTCTCGTGACCAAGCTTACAGATTATTGATCGAAGCTGGCAAACAAGATGGTTTATTTCTTGTACGAGAAAGTACAAATGCTCCAGGAAGTTTTGTGTTGTCTTTGTGGTGCGAACATTCAGCATATCACTATCAAATTCGTCACCATGGCCACTGCCGTTTCAGTGTAGACGAAGGACCTTTGTTTGCTGGCCTAGACACACTTGTGAACTACTATAAAGAGCAGGCTGGTGGGCTTGCTACCAAGTTGGGCCGGTGTTGTGTAGGTAGACCACCACCGCCCTCAATATGTCAGGGGCCCAGCATATCAATTGAACTAGGACGAAAACTACATAGTACTTGTGAAGCAGGTGATGAGACTGAGTTGCACAGGTTACTTCAAGATCCTAATGTCAATATTGAATTTGTAAACGAAGAAGGTGCAACAGCATTGCACATTGCCAGCAAGAAGGGATTTGCAGGAATTCTATGGATGTTGTTGGAGTACAATGCTAATGTAAACTGCCGTGATAATGATGGAAAAACACCACTTATGGTACGTCATCATTTTTCTGGTGAATTTACTGTTCTGTGAACTGTTATACAATATGTCGTAGTTTATAAATGCATGTTTTCAGTCATATGCCCAGTTCGAAAGCTGTTGTCAGGTATTATGCACCTATCAATGTTAAGCCCTAGGGGCAGGACAGGGATTACAGGGGGTTTGACAAGCAATGTCTTAGTGAAGGTAGGGAATTTGATTTCAGCAAAAAGCCCAAGTGTGGGGTTGTTTGAACTGTAAATATGATCATCATTGTAATTTTCTTGATACTATAATCAGCTTGCATTTTGTGCTGCAGTATATACCTGAATTATTTGAACGAAAGTGCCATAAGAACATGGACATTTTGGTTTGTTTTGACGGCGAACAATTTTTGTAGCAGAGGATATGTGACAAAAAAATAGAGCGAAAATTCAAATCCCCTGTTATTGCCAATCCCCCCCCCCCATCCCTCAGGCCTAAAGTTGATAGGTGCATTCGGCTGAGCCCAATAGCAAAGTATAATACCGCTAAACTAAAGAAAGGTTCGCTATGAAGGGCAGCAGGAGTAGACAGATTGACATGAGAAATTTACATCTTTTTAACTCAATCAGCAGAAACTGCTTTATTGTAACAACAGATTCAAGCTGTCTGGCATGCAACAAAGTGAATTAAGAAAAAAATAAAGCACTGGCATGCATTGCTAAGGTGTTGATCAGTAGCTAGGTGGTCTGAAATCACAGAAAAAGACTGGGACCAGTTGTCCAATAAAAGTCTATTTTCGATTTAAGAAGAGTTGTGATCACACGAAGTACATTGTATTTGGCTTCCAAATTTACAATGGACTTGTCTTTCTCACCACCATCAAACATATTTATGAAGTTAGGATTTTATTTCATGAAGTGGAAAGAAAGAAACTAGTGATTAAATACAGCAGTACAGATTTCTGTTCTGTTGGTCATTCCACTCTTTTTGCTTACGGTTAGATCATCAGATTGCCACTGATGAAAACAGCAAAATATGATGAACTTTTGGGACGTAGGTAGTATGCCTGAGAAAGTAAATAAACTACATTTCGAATAAAAGCTGTTCTTCAGCAGAGCCACTCAGAGGAAGGGAGGGGGGCAATTTGAACCCGGTTCGCAGATATAAGGGGGCCTTCTAAAGTACCATAAGAAAGAAAAATATTCGTTTTGCTCTAGTGCTCATAGAAAAAGAAATTGACTGTTTTGCTACGATACGCCATGGCCGAAGTGGAAAACAAGCTTAAGCAAGTACAATGATTTTGGCATTTGATTACATCTAATGACTAAGTGTGGGTAAACTTGAGGCTTACGCACAAGAAATGAGGCCAAAATAAATTCATGGTTTACATATTTTTTTAACAGTCTCAATCTATACGTATCAAGTATAGCTACGAAACGGAGCAAGTGTAAAATTAATATACTGATCTTGATATTATTTTCAGCATGCCTGTCACGATGGTTTTGTGAAGATCTGCGAGATATTGCTGTATCGGCGAAGTGCGGCGATACAAGAACGTACTTATCGTGACGGTTATGTTGCTTTGCACATAGCAGCAATGCGTGGTCATAAAGAATGTGTGGAGCTTTTGCTGAAAGTTGGGGCACCTCCGCACCCTAGGACACGTGAGGGAGACACGCCCAAAGATCTGGCGAAAGATTTTGGACATTACGAGTTGGCTGCTTATTTAGGTAAACATTTTCTTTCGGACTTATAGCCCTGTTTACACTATACCGGACTGCTATCGGAGCGGGTCAAATTTTGCTGCTATCGATTCTCTGTAAATATTTTTAATGGTAATAATACAAAGACATATACAAGATCTTTCAGCCTAGATAAGATTTGTCGGTGATTATTGCTCCTTAACATTGTGATGAGTGAATCTGATGTAGTGTAAAAGGGGCTTAACACTGTTTTGTAAGAACTCCATAGACGACTTGGCACCAATTTTTTCGGAACAAACTTTAATCCAGTTGATTGCTAAATATTGTGTTTTTCAAGAAAGCATCTATAGAATAATTTGTTGACAATTTACGGAGTGTCTATTGTTTTGTGTTCTATAGGATATACTTAGTGGATATGTGTGTTATTTTTGTAGGAAACTTTGATGTTCCTGCTCCTAAGACAAATGTAAACCAGTGGCTTCACCAAAACATGGACAGAGAGGTGAAATAACCTGTGTTCTTACATGTATAAACTGAATTGCGTAAATAGTTACAATTGTTTTTCCAATGTACACAGTATGTACACTGCTCTAAACTGTTTATTTTTATTGTCCTAATCTGTTCATCCTGGCCCATCTTGTCAACTTTTCCTCTGGGAGGAGAGCAGAGTACCTGGAGAAAACCTACGACTTTCTGCAGAGTGGTTGACAGACTTTTTGTATAAGAAAGTTAAGTCCACGCTGAGAATTAAACCCGTAGCCTCGCTGGTGGAAGACTTTTTTCCTAGGTACTGTGCCTCCGAAGCCCCATGGAAGTCGTTATAGTTTTGTTTTGCGCAATGTTCATATTGTCGATGTTGGGAAGGAAGAGAGCGAGTTTAGAGACGATTGCTTTAGTTTATCATTAAAAAACAAAATAGGGACCTTGAGATTCTGCGATGCGAGCTCAACAACGCGACCTTAAATACTGAGTTTACTTTATGTTGATAATATTGTTTACAAACTGAAACAGACCAGTACTGATATTACAGACGTTTCAGTGTCATTATGACTCTCCCAACATTGGAAACATCTCGTCCTAATCCTAGTCCTGATAAGGCCGACGTCATTTTCGAAAACTTAAGTCGTAAACAAGGTGAAATGTATACCCGTGACACATCACAAGTCTTTTTCTCTCAATTGCAAGAAAAGTTACCTTATGTTAGATTCTTGATATGGACTGCTGTAGCAACCCAAATTTATTATTTGAACAGCGTTTGTGATTTTGTATATAAAGTGAAAAGTGTTCATTTGAACGTCCGCCGGCGTCTTTGAGCTCTCGTCGTAGAATCTTAAGGCCCCTAATAACGACGAGCTTACAGTGGTCGAAAACAACTTCGCCGTCGTTGTCCAATCTATTGCTTTTTTGGCGCTGTTTTGTAGGCAGCAGTAAAGAAATTGTACGAATGGCAGTTTACAGATGGATTATTTTTGATCAGAACGAGTACAAGAGCTTGGGGTGTTTATGTCCTTACAATGGCTGTACGAAATAGTCCCTATCATTTTCAAATAAGGAGCCAGGTATATCGTTACGTCAAGCAGTATTTTTGGTAAATTTATGCATGGATGGGGTTAGATCGTAAAATTTTTATCCACGATATTTTCTCTTTTTCTTTCCCACTTTTTTTGTTTATCTTTCTCATATCTTGCAAATCTTTCCAAACCAATCTTATATATGCTAATCCTATAATTAGGTACATAATTTTTGCATTCAATGAAAAACCTTTCACTTTGTTTGGTTGTACGAGGAGTAAATAAATATGATTTTTGTTTTGAGATTGTCGACCGTTCAAGCTACACGAGCTTCCTACTACAGGCTCCTGGCTGCTTGTTTATCTAGCTGAGAGAAAACTATCTCAAAAGTTTACTTCTGGGGCTTGTTGTATACGAAATCCGTTTAGCTTGAACGGTAGACAAGTCAGAATTGGAAAACATTCCGGCACACATCTTCTAAATCTTTCAAATCAAATCTTATGCAGTAAAACTATGGGAAAATGCATATTTGTTGTACACTGGACCCTGGTAAGGCCCGTTTTCCACTAGGCGGAAATTTCCCTGCGGAAAATCTACCCAACTGATTGGCTAACAATACATTTCGCCGCAAAAAAGACTGAAGTAAACGAATCACGTTGCTAGATTTCTTTTCCGCACAGAAACTTCCACCTATAGTGGACAGCAACAGGCTTAAGAGTCGGTCAGCCCAAGGATGAAAATCCTGGGATATGGACTAGATACATTGTAAAGTGAAGCAATTTATAAATATCGTTGCAATAAATGAATGCATTCTCTGTGTATTGATATAATTATAGCGTACTATTCTATTTATTAGCAAAAGTGGCATTGGTTTGCACAATCATATGTCATTCTTCTTAAATGCTTCTGTTAGGGTGACCGGTGGTTTTACATTGATGATGGTCCATTATTCGAGACCCTGCCACATTTAGTAGATTACTACAGTGCTGTAGCCGATGGCTTACCCAACCAGTTAACACTTGCTATCCAACCTAGTGGTGGCCCACCGAAACCAATGCAACACAACACGATCCCGCACATATCGCCGTCTATGCCCCATTTCAATAACAATTTCAATATTCCCCATCAGGTAAGTGTCCAGTGCTTGCATCTCAGGAGTCTGGGAACTACGATTGTATCTATGTGAAGTTCATTTCCAGACTTTTTGCTGTGGGCTGTCTCTTCACGACCCATGAGAATCGTGTGTATTAAATACTCTTTGCATTTTTTGAAAACTTTCTTTTTTTATTCTTAACAAAAAGTATCATCTCAAAAAGTATCATTTTGCAAAAAGTACCATCTCAAAAAAGTGCCCCTCGAATAACCAACCTTCTTGAACAAGCTTATTCCCTCGAATTAGTACCGTTCTTTTTGTAGTTTCTAGATTGTAGTAAGCGCCAATGTATACCCAGCCCGGGACGCTTATCCAAGAAAGTACAGTGACAGTCTCAGTTCTGATAGATTGGTTGTTCGAATATGAGTGGGATTAGGTGGTTCGTGCGCGAAACCACTTGTTTAGGGCTGGTTTTCATATATCGCAATTCATCGTAATTTTTATCGGTGATGTTTATTGTCTGTGATCATTGATGCTTTAAAATGCCCTTTGTCTATTAGAATATATATTCTGCTTCGATGATCAACAACAATGGATCGGGATCATCGCCGATGAATTACGATATATGAAAACCAGGCTTTATAATGTAATACAATATGTTTTTGTAGCCTCCACCGCCGGTCTTACGTCGCAAAAAAAGTGTCGACACTGCAGAATCGGACGATCCTAATGACTTTCTCAAGTTAGAAGAACAAGGGCGAGGGGCAACCGTGGCTAGACGTCAACCTCCTCCTCCACCAAAAACAAACCTCTCGAAATTTAATCGACCACCGCCCCCACTCCCCGATGAAGCAAACGAGACTGAGGATAAACCGCAAACTATAATTAAAAGTTACGAACTTGAAAAAAGTGTTGAGTTAGGTCAAGGGGAGTTTGGTTCTGTTTTGCGCGGCGTGTGGAGAAATCCGAATGGACCTGCAGTAAGTGGCTCAAATATCTTCAATCTTGAACATGGGCGTACCGGCTAATATTTTTTGGGGGGCGGTCGGCAATTTGCCCGACTGCCACGAAAATTGCTCGACTTTGAAACCTTTAATAACTGAAGTGAAAGACAACCATTTACTTTACCCGACGGTAGAGCGAATATCGCCCGACTGGCCTTGTTTGCCCAACAATCTGGGGGGGGCTGCTGCCCAACTGTCCCCCCCCGCCCGATACGCCCATGATGTTGAATTAAGCTTGTTTTTCATATAGTCGCCTTTGTCGTTAAGATAGAATGGCAATATCTCTTTGCAGCGTTTATGCAAGTACAGTAGGTAGTTTACGATCCACGACGCTACAACGCGACAATGCGGGAGCTAAGTGCATAGACTACAATTTATAGTCTCAAGAAGTTCTAAGAGAATTCACAACCGCGTAGTTACTATGACCACGCATGAACACGCCGCCAAATTAAGCATTGTCACGACTACGTTACCCCGTACATATGGGACCGGAAGTGACGTCACAACTCGGCCATGGGCTACCGGAAGCTCTGATGGGCGTACGTACAAC
>JAODVM010303497.1:0-11845 GCA_025400095.1 Phenganax marumi
AAATGGCGTCAATACCGAGCTAGTGCCAGACTCATCCGCCATGTTTTTGGACCCCACTTTTGATCAGACGAAAAGCCTGAGCAGTTCCTCCAGATATATAATAGAGCTCAGTGGATAGACCCATGTAGCTCCGAAATTATGCTAAATTATGCACGTAGACCATTGTAGATTGCCCCTGACTTCAAAATATTTGCAAAACATGCATAAATTAGCAATGGAGATAAACCCCGTTAAATTTAAGGCACCCTGACACATGGACCTCAATTTTGACAAATTTGTCAGATAGACCTTGTTAACCCCCAGCTGACTATGTATTAGTGTATTATTCATTATTTGTTCATCCTTATGATGAGTATATTCAATTAGATTTGATGAATACACTAATAAAGAATGCACTAATAATACACTAATAATACACTAATAATAATAATACACTAATAATACACTAATAATACACTAAAGAATACACTAATAAAGAATGTTCACTTCTTAAAGAATGTTCACAATTAATGCAAAACATTTTCACCACCATGACGATGAGGGACCGAATATCCCGACAAGATGAAGTATAACTTACATTGTGAGTTTGATATTGATATGGAACTAAATTTGGTGTGAATTTGAATTGGACTAGTTTGATGTGAGCGAATTTGAATTTGATGTAACTTGAATTTGATGTGAGAGAAGTGAATATGATGTGAGCGAACTTAAATTCGATGTGAGCAAATTTAGTTTGGTTTTTACTAATACATAGTGTGACAGTTGTATTAGGTAGAGTAAAACCTTGAATTTTTGCACTTTATGTTCAATATTAATTACCTGTAAATGTGTGACACAATCAGCATGTTTGTTAAATACACGTGTGTTAACTGTTATTTTAGTTGCCAGAGTTGTTGCCGCTGTTGCCGTCAAAAGCAAGCAAAATGGCTTGTGCTTTGTGGAGAATAAGGATCTAGTGACACAGCTGCCTTGAAAGAGTAAAATACAAAATATGTACAGGGAATTAGGAACTAAAGGAGACGTGAACAGTTATGTGCGGAGTCGTCGAACAGAGCAACCAAATATGCAATGCGTCAACTAAAATGCAATTGGACTATCAAAAACAGAAAGTGTTCAATCTCTTGTGTGACAATGAAATATCAAAAGCATTAAAAGACTGGCATTATTTAAAACAACACTATAACGCGTAGCAAATTGATCAACGCAATGCCAAATGGCTTGACCAAATGTCAAGTGGATTCATAAATTTCTAAATGGATTATGTCCGCGTTATTAAATCGAACTTCCAAAAATATAAAATGGCTTGATTGTAATAAAGAGCTTGTCAGTGCAAAACAGCATAACTCATAATAGCGGCTTTTCATGAAATAGCTTGTCATGAAATAGCTCATTGTGAAATAGCTTTACGTGAAATAGCTTGATGTGAAATAACTCTGCAAAATAGCTTGTTGTGAAATAGCTTGATGTGAAGTAGCTTGATGTTAAGTAGCTTGATGTGAATTGATGTGAAATAGCTTGATGTGAAATAGCTTGATATGAAAATAGGTCGTTGTGAAATAGCTTGATGTGAAATAGGTCGTTGTGAAATAGCTGGTTGTGAAATAGCTTGATGTGAAATAGCTCTTTGTGAAAATAGCTTGTCATTAGCTATCACAACATGAAGTATTCCCAAAGCAACGGAAGGTGCCAATGCTGTGCCATTGCAGTGAATGCACTGCCGCAGGCTTCTATCCTTGCAAGACAACGTGGTCAACAAGTTTGGTATGTACTTTTTTTTTCCTAGATTTATTTTACGTTTCAGTTCAAGGATAAGATGTAACAGCAGTTCAGTGCAGCTCTTATTCATTGATGTAGTTGGTGTATTATCAAGTGCTCATTAAGAAGCAATCATGGTATGGGAACGTCGTTCATAAACGCATATATATGTGTACTTATTTTACCATTTTAAATGTTTTTTTCGCACTCCGTGTGCTAGAAATCTGGTCTGAAAAATGATAGAGCCGTTTGTGAGACTCTTAATAGATAGTCTTGAAGAAGTGTGTACTATGCTAACAAATAATTACCAAGAAAATCATGAAATTTGTTCACAATGCTTGGAGGTACTTGCTGAACAAGCAATGGCTACTGATGGCATAATGCTGGACATTGTTGACCTTCTTAGTCAAGGGAGAAATATTTTAAACAACAATGTGGAGAGAAGCAGTGAGTGTCATTCTTATGAAGCACCACAGGAACTGAGTGGCAGGAAAGGAACGCCACATTTTTTTATTTCCGAGGAACAATTGCAATTTTTTCAAGGTATGATTAAACTGTACATACTTCCATTATAGATACCATAAACACTGCATTTTAAATGTTTCAAATTGATAGCGCACACATAACATATTTCAAGGATAGTTGCGACACACAATGTCAATCAGATTATGCGTGCACCTTATTACATCACAATTATCCATTCTGCCTTAATCCAACTTATATTAGTTTTATTAAAAAGCAAATGCATTTACACAGGGTGATATGGCACAACTGTTTGGTGATAGCTTGCGTACAATTGAAAACGGATTTGCTGAATACAACATGACAAACAGAAATTTCAGGTACAAAAACTGTTGAGGGTGAAATGGTATCGCAGGGATTAGCATTCAGAGACAGAGGCTGTGTGATTCACTGAAGAGAGTTGATCCCATTGGAAGAAGACTACGCTCACTGAACTCCATACGAAGACATGTATACAGTGTTTGTTCACCACTTGCACTTTGGCACATGGATGGAAATCATAAACTTATAAGGTTAGTTTACTGTCTTAGTTCATCAATATCAGCCTTATAAAGTTAAAACATAAACTTAAAAGATGAGTCCACGATAAGTATATTCTCAAATTTCTAACTATTGATAACTTCATTGAAATTAAGGAGGTGATTTGTCGTGCATGGATGTATTGATGGATACAGTAGCGTGATAGTCTATCTTAGTTGTAACACAAACAATACATCAGTGACAGTTTTGAACTTGTTCAAGAATACTGTAGCAAACTGGGGTTTACCATCTCGTGTGCAAGGGGACATGGACGTCAAACACAGAGATGTAGTCCATTTCATGCTTTCACATGAAGCTAGAGGACCTGGACGAGGGAGTTACATAACAGGACAAAGCGTGCACAACTCTCGCATAGAAAAGCTTTGGTGTGATGTTTATCAAGCTGTTTTGTTTACTTTCTATGACTTTTATATGAGTATGGAGTCCAACAACATTTTAAATCGAAATGATGAAGATAATCTGTTTTGTCTTCATGAATTATACAAGTCAGTAATCAACACTATGTTGAGCAATTTTTGCGATTCATGGAATAACCATAAACTGAGCATGGCTGGAAATAAAATGCCACTTCAACTGTTTGTCATGATGATGCAGCAAATTGGAAGGGAAGACAGTGTGATACCAAATGAGTATTTTGAGAATCTAAATGAGATGAGAAGCATAAAGTTGTACATCAATTGCAGTGAATGTTACAATGAGCTCATGCCTGTAATTCCAAATACAATTTGTGACTAAAAAATCATCATAAGTATCTAATCATACCCTTAAAAAATAGAAACTCAACGGCAACCAAAAAAAACAGTTGCACACATCAGGAAGGCTATTTTTTAGAAATGTGTCTGTGATGGGTTTTATTACAAACTCGTGCACAATGATGCTCAGGTTCAAAAACCAAGAACCAGTCATTCGACTTCCGTTTTGGTGAGGGAAATAAATAAATAACACAGCTTTTACTCTAAGAATACCAATCCTACGTTCGCACTGCAACTGTCAGTAACAAAATTTGACAAAGGCTTTAAAAAATCACTGTTTGGTAAGTAGTGTTCTCCACTGACAGCCTACCCCTGAATAAAATTATTTTTCATTACAACACACACATATATATTGAAAATTACATTTGTTTTATGCTTTACAGGCAGAAATTGATTCTTATGGATTTAATCATTATGCCAAACTTGCTGATGAAACTGATGAACCTGATGGTGTAATTCTCCTCAATACATTATGTCCTCTTGAGGAGGAAACATTGTTTGTTTTCAGACAAAATATACAACCAGTGGAACAAGAGGACATGTGGAGTGTACAACCGTATTTGCATGCAGTGCAAATGATACAGTCTTTATTCGACGACTATGGGACCATGTAAACTTACTAGGTAAAGTGCTATAGAAGTGTAAGCACATTGAAAAATATAGGCAATGAACCTAAATTTACTATTGGCCAGATAATCAACCTAACTGTGCTAAAAATCTGGTATATGTTTATAAGTGTCTACATATGTGCTTGGTAGCTTGAAAGAAAATCCATTTAACACCATAGCTATTTGGACTTAGATTAGTGCTTGTGCTCTCATCGTAGATTGGGTACTATAATGTGCGAAGTCAGACCAGCCCAAAGTGTGCACTTGCAAAGGCGAGGCCAAAAATAGAGAACATTTGTTTTTTATCTGTTGGCAACATGTCATCAACGACCAATGACAGGTTATTGATACACGTGTTTGCAGTTGGGAAAGGCATATCTGTGTGTACAATTTTGATTCTCGGTTCAACTCCGTAACCAAGAACTGGCTTGTTTCCACAAATGGCTGTAACAAATTCTAAGACTCTCTCAAGCGTGATGGATTCTCTTCTGCAAGCTAAAACCGTTATAAAAAAAACCTGTTCAAGTACAAGTTTGGGCCTTGGAAGTGTATTCATACAGCTTACTAATATCAAATTTACATATTCACATATCTGTTATCACAGACAAATAGAAGATTTGGAATTCAGAAAACTGTAGGCAATCTAAAAATTTTTGTTTCACATACCTGCTACTTCCTTCAGGTAATTTAAATAGTATCTGTAGGACTTCTCCTCGTTCATCCTCCTGTTTGATCCAGGTTCACTGAACTTCAGCTTGAAAAGATTGGCTAGTCTTGGGCATGTGGGTGGAGAACTAGCAGACTGCGCAAAAGACACAACAGCAGAGGTCATCTTTTTATCAATTAAAAAGTACTGGAGGATTAATGGCCACACAAATCCAAGCAAAGTAGTTCCAAAATGCACAAACTTTTTCGCACTCGGTCCTTACAGATTGCAAGGCAAAACTTTTGTTAAAATTTGAAGGAATGAGGTACATCAAACGAGAAAGTAAACTGTAACCTAATTAAATGAACAAGTCAGTCTTCTCTACATTTGGATATTGTAAATGAATTTGGATATTGTATATAAATGTTCTCATAAAAATGAGGCAGCCACTGACCTTTAAGTAACCTGGACTGAGGGCTTGGGAGCAACATGTGTCCGCATTATGCTGACGCCATATAGGTCTCACCGGCAATGAAAATTATCGCAGACCGACACTTGTTTTTGTTTGCGGACAAATAAAGATTCAGCAAAAAGATTACTGAGTGTCTTTCTGTGACTATTTCTTTGGATTCTTTCTTGGCAATGGTTTTTATGCCTTGTGAAATGATAAATACGTGTTTTTCAACAGTGTATATGTTGGTAACTCGTACAACAAGCTGTATATGCAGTTGCACCACGCGCCGTAAGAGTTATAAAAGTATCTATCATATAAAATTTATGATTGAGCAATTAAAATGCTTCCTGCTCATCTGTAACTTCACATATCTTCCCCTTAAACAAGCCTTCAAAGTTCATATTAAACACAAGTCATCATGTGTGCAAACATATTTCTTCTGGAGCTCTTTTTCATAGCGTATATTTTCACAATTTGTTTGCTCAATTTCAATGCTACTGACGTGAGCAATTTTATTGCTTTTTTCGTCTTGAAGTCCAGAACAGCTAATAATTTGTTCAAATCATCACGCAGTCACCATAAAGATATTTAAACTGTAGCACACATGATCTGCAAAGCCGTTAAATGTAAGTTTTTTCCACAAAAAATTTTCCAAACACAGTAATCTCAAACGAAGCACATTTTTGAGCCTTTTGCAACTGCTGGTCAGTAAAGTTTCGCATGAGCGGCGGGACCTATATTGCGTCAGCATTCTGCGGACACTTTCCGCCAGTAAAAACATAATGGATAACTCAGTCCAGGTTACTTATAGGTCAGTGGAATTATCCCCTGAGCAAACTGTTATTTGTGCCCCATTGCTTAGCAGTTAGCTCATTGTGCGTACTTGAAATTCCCAGGATTTTTGGCCTCGCACAACCTTGAGTCAAATATCCACCATGTTTGATATATTGCTGTAATGCTCAATTTTACCTAAGGTTGCCTAATGCCACCCAAAGTCACCTAATATTGCTTACTGTTCGCCTAATGTCGCCGACGGTACGTGGCCATTTTCTTCATAAATAACCAATATCGCGTAATGTCACCAAATATCGCCAATCGTCACGGCGACCTTGGCCCCCAAAGTAGGCCTGGAAAACAACGTTTCCAACTGTTGCAGAAAATCATGCACCAATGCGCCAACGTCGAGTAAAAAGTGAATATAAACCAAGGCTTACAAATAAAATTTTAAAATTATGCTACCAATGAGATTTCTTTAAGAAACGAGCCGTTAAGCAAAGATCTGCGGCTTGTGATAATGCTTATAAGAGGCACAAGAATTATGTTAATAGGCTCATTAAAACTACCAAAGAAAATTACTTTAAAAAAAACAATTTGGCAATGCAAACAATAGCTAAGATAGTTGGTAGGCAATTAACGGTTTGTTAAAGAAATCCAAAACTACTGAAGTATCTGAGTTAAAAGTTGGAGAGAAGTAATCTTAAACAACTCTCACTCGCAAAACCACGCACAAATTTTGTCAAAAGAAGCTTTTCTTATAGAGCGGAAAAATCGTGGAACAACCTTCCCGCAGGCTTAACACAAAATGTCGGCAGCAAAACAATACGTACACTAAAGGCCTTGCTGATCGATTACTATAAAAATAATTAAATGTTCCCGTTGCGCGTATTAGTAGGATAGGTTAGTACATGTAGATTGTTGTTTTAGTATTTACAGCCCCTGAAACTCTCAAAATTTCGGGTCGGCAAGAATTTGCCGACCTACAAACGATAATTGTCAATCTAGGTTGGCAAGAATTTTCAAAACAATGAACAATATATTTTACGGCAAACGAAAAATTAATTTGCCTGTTCGCTACAAGGAAAGAAATGTATTGCTTGTGCGTAAACATATCAATCACTTCTGAGTATTACTATAAAGTTATTATTGATCATGATGTCAGTGATGAATTCGATACTAGCGAAGTACGGCTTACTTAAAACTATCAAAGTTTGATGGCGGATTAAGGGGAGGGCTGACTGGGCTACAGCCAGGGGCCCGTAAATTTGCGTGTTCTGGGGGGGCCCGTGGTCGCCGAAGTATATTTAAAATAACGTTCAAGGTAAAAATAATAAGCAGAAAAGGGAGGCAGGGGTTAGCTCCCGAGGGGCCCAAACAGAAAAATAGCCAGGGGCCCGAGAACCGTTAATCCGCCACTGTTAATCAAACATAGTAAAACACCATCCTTGAAATTGCGTATGTGAAAAGTACGTTTGCGGAAAAAAATGCCGAGGCGAATTTCAAAGTAGGTCGCAACGTTTTGCCGACCTAAATCTGCAAATAAAGCTTTTTAGGTCGGCATTTAGATCGGAATTGCGGAGTCTGGGTAACTGTCGCGTGTCGCAGGTTAAGAGTCGCGAGTCGCGGGAAACAAGTTGCGGGTCAAAAATGTTTTTTTTTAAATTGTGAATTTTGTTTATTAAATTTGTGAATTGATGCATACTGCTTACTACAAAGTATCAAACTGGAGCTGAGAAACAGTACATACATTTACAAGGTTTACCAGGTCTACATTTACCAGGCAGCACGCTACGGAAGAGAAATCAACAAACTCAGAGGTAGTGGAGGCAAGGTAGACAGTGAATCTGGACATCGCCCCCCCCCGAGAAGCCCAAAAGAAGAAAGAACAATGGTAAATCCAATCAAAAAGAACAGACTTCCTCAAATTCCTCACACAGTGTTTCAGTAAGGGTTCCTATTTCCACGTGTTCAAGAAGTGCTCCAACACCAGCAGCCAGAAGCTTTATTCAAGGCCGTACTCAATTTCCTGCTGGTAATCAACAAAAAGAAGTTTCATTTTCTGAGCGTTTCGGTCCTCCACCAACTTACCCACCTTTTACTCTCACGTCTCCGAAAGCAGGGAATGCGTCTTTCATTCAAAATCAGACAACAGAAATCGCCAGTAATTTGAACTCTTTCGTAAGACCAATTTTTACGCAACCTCCTACTGCTATCACTTTTCCTCTTCCAGTGCGCAATCAGTCGCGACTTCCCTCGACAGCAACATCACCAATACCAATGTGGCATTCAGGCATGTCGGCGAACCATTATGAACTTGTCGTGTTGCCGGCAAATGTTCGAAAATGATATGGATGTGGAGGCGATTTTCTGCATAAATACTGCAATCATTCGCATAATATTGTGGTGAAGCTTGTAGATAGACGTATAATTGGGAAGGACGCGGCTACGGGAACCTTTATTTACAGTGCAGACTTCAGTAACACTTATTATCACCTTAGTACAGAACATAGTGGA
The DNA here is from genome assembly GCA_025400095.1 of Phenganax marumi. NCBI lineage: Eukaryota > Metazoa > Cnidaria > Anthozoa > Malacalcyonacea > Clavulariidae > Phenganax > Phenganax marumi. Next base: position 8,569 of record JAODVM010303497.1, read on the forward strand.
AGGAAAAAACCCACTATTTACCGGTTTAGCGCGCTTGTCATAAAATCTCTATACAACTCTTAGTGTTATGCAAATTCAAGTTTTAGAAAGCAGCGACTTGAATATTCAGATTGTTACATTATAGTTGAATTGTACCGGACATTGTTTACATAAACTTTACCTTACCTCATCTCGTTTGTTTGTAATTATTAAAATATATTTGTAACATAGTTGATTCATTCCTTTGTTTAGTTTTAATAGCTTTTGGACACTTCTTCGTTCTGCGATTTAAGCATTTTTGACCCGCGACACGCGACAGTTACCCAGACTCGGCATTGCGAAGGCCGACCTGAGTTTTAAGGGCTGTATTTACATGTATTAATTGTTGTATTCGAAATGTAATTGTGTGTAATTATAAGTGAAGCTGATCAGTAGCTAGGCTTCACTATTTTGTAATGTTAGATTTTTATTGAGTGTAAAGCCGCGTGCAGACGGACAATTTTTTCTAAGACAAGTTTTCTTTGACAAGTTTTATTTGCTCGTGTGTACAGCAAAAAGTTGACAATTTTTCGTTGACAAGTATTCTTGTTCAAAAGCTATTCATGCTAACTTTTGAACAAGAAAAGTTGCTCGTGTGTACGGCAAACAAGGAAAACTTGACAAGTCAATAAATGTGCGTAGGGCTCTGCGCATTATTAATATATTTGGGGCGACTGTAAAGTTTCAAAATTTATGTTTTGGGATTCAGTCGTTTATACTCGTTTCCGTATGAAAAAGAAAACTTGTCAATAAAAACTTGTTCACTGTACAAGGAAAACTTGTCCATCTGTACGCAGCTTAACACGGCCCAATGAAAACCAGTTTCATTGCTGAATGGCCACCGTGTATAAAGAATTTTAAGTAAAGAATAAAAGAATCAACATGAATTTCATGATCGACAATTAGTTGAGTCTTGACTTGTTCGGGAACTTGAACCAATGACACAGCAAAATCTGATGGTAATAAAAGTTACCAGGGCGCTCCCTCATTTTTCTTTCATTACGTAATACGGACGCATTGTATAGGACACAATAACAAGATCTTGCTGAGGGTTCCTAATCTGTCCACCAGGTTTCAATGGCTGACCAACAGGCGGGAGCGGATCCCGATTTTGTCTTTCAACTTTATTTTCCACGTGGTTGGCTTGGCAAATTACAATAAAAGAGCAGTGCTATATCCACTAATCCAGTTATTTCTTAATCTAATTTGGAATCAGTATATTTATAGGGGTGTCATTTAGCAAAAATTCGGCAAAAAGATTTAAAGGAAAAATGTTGATTTGTAGATTCATAACACCTGACGTTTGTAAGGAAATTTAAACCAAACTTACCAAAGCGTTTAAAATATTGTCTTCCACTTTGTGCGAGTAGAGCATTGAAGTAAATATATCTGGAATGATAACTCCTATGCTGAAGCCTTATGATTGGTTGAAGCCAGCTCGCTTCTGAAAATTTTCACTCCCCTGAAAAATGGAATGGAACGTGCTCAGGTTCATAACAGTTTTCGATGCAAAACTGCTCAGTTTTTGGCCTCTATCTGTCGTTTTCGGGAGGCTTTATGTATATCTAATGAGCTAGGAATGATCTTGTACTTAAAAGAGCGGGACGTAGTCGAAAAGGTGTGAAAATGACAACAATCAAGGCTATTTTAAATGGAACATATTTCAGACAAACTGCCTTCCTCGCTGCCAATTGTTAAGAATGCATCTTATTCTTTTAAGGGAACCTTAAAGTTTAATCTATTGTATTGCATGTGTTAATCCACAGTGGCCATGCGGACCTCAAAATCCAGCAATGGTCTGCGATGTTAGCTGTGCAGCGGATTCCTTGGAAGTTGTACATTCAAAATGGCGTCTGTTCTTGCTCGAATAAGTGTAGATGAAGTTCTCGACAAAGTTCTGGCGGAGAATTCAGATGAAGCAAGTGATTTGGAAGAAAAAAATATGGCTGATAAGAGTGCAAGTGTTGATGCGACGATCAACTGCTGTTTGGAAGCATTGGATAGTTTTGAATTGGGGCCAAACAAAAGAGCATTTCAAAAGTGTGTCAAAAATTTTATCCAGGCATCTCTTGTAGCATTTCAACCTCCAAGTGACCCTATGAAGGTGCTATTAAATAAAACTTTAAATTGTGGCACTGTATTTGCTGCCGAAAGCAAACAATGGCTAAAAAAGATTAGTAATCGGTTATCAGGAAAAATTAGTATCAGACGACCTTATCAAGGTGAAATCGTTAGGAATTTTCCATTTGAGATGTTTTTGGCTCTTAAAACGTCAGTACAGCACTCTCGAAAAGCAGAGATTACCGATAATGTCGACTATAATGATAGCAAGAATCAAAGTGTCATGTCTTTTTCATCAAAAACGGCTGTGCTTGTGTTTTTATCAGTATTAAGTGGCTACTCTGAAACAACTGTGAAAGGCTTCCTTGAGAAAATCCTTAGAAGAAGAGGGCATGGTGTAGCTCGTGTAATTGTAGGCTGCGATAAAGAGGTGTGTTTCACATACAAGAAAAAGACTGGACAGTTTTATATTTCTTTTCATTATGGAATATGGAACAAAGCTGGTTTCCCTCTTCATAACATATGAATTTTCAAGCACTTACATTTTGAGATCAAAGAATTACTTGGAACAGTCAATGTTTTTATAAGTACCTACTTTAATTGTTGGTGTTTACAAGACAAAATGCAAGCTCTCCTATTAATGAGATCTCGCCTGGGAATTTCATAACTGTGTAGAAGACTGTTTTAGGTGGTGCTTAATATGTATGACCCTGCATGAAGGTCTGGTTCTATATAATGTATAATAATAATGGTTTATGCTTACCAAAATGTAACCACAACAGATTGTTTAGACTGTTTAGGAATCCTCAGGTGGGAAAAAATAGTCGGGGACCACAAGGTATTTAAAAAAATACAAAAGAACAGTAACTTCAAAGAACATTTTGTAGCTTTATTGGATCTATTTGAATTTGGAGTTACTATTCTTTTGTACTTTGTAAAAAATCTGTCATAGTTAACTTAGGCTGAGCATGAATAAATGTTATATGTAGTTTTCACAATGTAGGGGATAGTACTTAGCCACGACTGTGCTCACATGCAAAAAAGTCATACAACAACAACAGTGTAAGGGAGTGTTCATTATTTATACATGGGGTTGGTACCGAAGAGAAACTAATCAAAACAAGAAAAAAACAACACACCACCCTTTCGATCAACCATTTTTTTCTCTACCCAACTATTGCATGACTTGGATTTTTAT
>JAODVM010303608.1:0-11845 GCA_025400095.1 Phenganax marumi
TTTGTTGCTTGCTGTATGTATAAAATAGCATTTAGGATGGCGAAAAACGCCAACGATTTGCAACTTTTACCGGCGAGGTTGGCCGTAATATACCAGATGAATATGTTTATTTGCGACAATAATGGGTTCATAGTTCAATGCTAAATACAGAATACAAGTACAACTCATTGCCGATTGCCGTGCATTTTTGTTCTATTAAATAGTAATTCGTTTGATACGGCAAAATCTCATGGCTTATTTTTAGTTTTATAGTTTAAAACAGCAGCTTAGCAAGGGTATAGCTCTGGAAATAAAGTTTTGATCGCGGGTTATGTGTCGCACTCCTATGACTTCCACCATTAGTGCAGGCCAAAATATTTAATATTTCTCCGCCAAGCACGTGTTTGATGGCAATTTCAGCGAAAACGGGGGCGCACGCTCACAAATTTGTTTTAACATTTTAGTAGAAACATGCACTAGAAATACCTGCAAACACCCCCCAAAAAGTTTACACTATGACTGACTGTATGACTGTATGACTGTATGACTGACTGACTGACTGACTGATGTGAATTTGCCCCACTCATCACAATACTGCAAACACTAAAAAATGTTTTATATTTTGTTGCAGAAGTTATGTTGGATCCCTGTGAATAATGAGTCAAATTTATCAGTCATGGTTGAAACCGAGCAAAACGATACTTATAAAATGAATTCAGTAACCACGTGAACTTGCATAGCTCGACTAGAGTTTTGCATAACAAGTGGCTACATTTTCTCCAGCAGGTGGTCGAGTTTTAATTAGAATCTACTTAAATTTTACTTGGTCGAAATTTAAGTAAATTTATAGATACCTTGGCTGAAATTTGAGTAATTTTATACTAAATTATAAATGATCTTAAAATTACTTGCAATTTACTTGAAAACATGCAACAGTAAACTTAGTCGAAATTTAAGTACATTTATAATTACCTTGGCTGAGATTTGAGTAATTGTATGGTAAATTATAAAGGATCTTAAAATTACTTGGAATTTACTTAAAAACATCAAATGAATGACAATTCGCAGAGCGCACAGAGTTTTGCATAAAACGAAAAAATTTTATAATAAATAATAAAAAGTTCAACTACAACTCAGAATAGTTGACCAGTTATTACTATGCAAGAAAAACTCACGGACCCAAGGAAGGTTGAGGCTGGGAAACTACTAGCCGCAATGTCAAAAGCAGCAAAAGAAGCAAAGAAGAAAAAAGTTGAAAACAAAAACAAACGAGTTTGTATTCAAATGATGTTTGGGGTTACTTGCCAGCTATTGGGATGGTATTTAAGCTCGGAATCAGAACGATCTGGTACATGAAATACGATAAAGTTAAAAAAAACTAAAGAACCACTGGAGATTATTCAAGAAGAACCAGAAATATCAGAAACTTCTGATATCAAATGAGACACATTTGACTAAAAAAAATTCAACAATGAAAAGATCGGAAATTTTTTTGTTTATAATAAATGAGTACTAATCAAGAAAACTTAATAAACAAAATATATAATGCGGCATGTTGACAATGTCCGCAGTGAATATAAGTATGGCAAGTAAAAAATTATTCAGTAAACCTCTCGGAACACCTCAATCAGATAACAGAACTTTAAATTAGTTGGCACTGTGATTATTGGATCTGTAATCGTGAAGTATCTCAAAGACAAAAAAATCATACCCATCATGATTTCCAAGTAATTTGGCTAACGCATGTAAATAAATGGCTTTGATGATAGCAGGTGGACTATTCAACGCGGTCGCTTTTGCAAGTGCTGGGTTTTTTTGTAAAGTTAATCACAAAGGATATGAAGACGAAATTCACTGACATAATCTTGCTATGGAAAAACTAGTGCAAGACAAGGAAATATGGTATGGAAAAGAAATTGGAAGGAAAGATAAAATTCAACTGATGCGGCAAGAGCTAGCCGACGCCAACAAAGACATTGATGCCACAAATAAAGCATAAATGAACTAAAACATTTAGAGAACAAAGCTCCCCTGAACCACAATTGGAAGATTACTATCAACCATCTGACGAAATACAAAACTATGTAGAAATCGCGAAAGGAATCATGGGACTTGCAGGTGAGTGGGTAATTGGAAAAGCTAGGAATTATATAATGTAAAACTCACTACGAAATTCATTGTCTCCTTTTTTTACTAACATTTTTATATAATAAAGAATGAACAACTCTAAGAAAATTCTACAACATATGAAGCATCCTTGACCTGTGAAGCTAGTCCATGTGGATGGATTAAGGATGGGTAGAGAGTTTCCCTAGTATTAATAAAGCAAGTCAATTCTTCAAGGTGAATCCAGGAGGTATTAAGCAAGCTTATGATAGCAGTAAATACTTATATATTCTTGGTGAAAAATTTAGAATTGAATTTAATGAAAACGATGAACATAAAATTTTCAAAGACTCAACACCAAGACCTAGAAAAATGTCCACCATAGTGTACCCTGATGATTGAGAATGGTTAAAAAATTCTTAGTATAATCTTACACTAATTTTAAAAATCAACACGGAATCTTCAACGAAGCTTGTAATGTCCAACTGAAATTGTATTAACTCCATTGGGTGAAACCACATCTGAACTTAGTGCAATTTTGTTTACAGTCTTGGAGTAGACTTCATGTTGCATGGATTGAATGACACTCATGGATCTTGTCAGGATTTCCTCAGATTCTAAGAAACATTTGTAATCTTTGAATCCTAAGGTTTTATCTTTGACACTTTTCTTCAATCCTTTACACTTCTTTCGTACTTCATAGACTTTTTGTATGCATATAATTTACTTCGCAGTCCTACAAACTCCACAGTCTGAGTTCTTCCAGTTTCATCTTTGAATAATCCAGGGATCTTGCTATCGAGTCCTGTTGGAATTCCTGATTTGTGATCTGGGGGGTAGTTGCTAGTATCGAACCATCTTTCAATGTCTGGTGTAATATCTTTGTGGAAATCTTCCATTTAAATTTCGTAAACTAGTGAGTCGGTATCTGTCATTGAAAGATTCAATTATTCACCATATTTTGCTTTGATGTAGTCATAGTGAAAGTCATACATTAGACCCTTGGTAATATCCAAGATGGACATTCCTAAATAGGTTGGTTTATTCAATACTAACATTGTTCGATGCATGTGAATAGCCGCGAGGTTCTTTGAGAATATTGCATAACTTCTATAATTTGATTTTTTAATGAGTTTCTCAGCATCCAACTCGTTTTTGATGAGTGTAATGTCAACTCTGTTTCGAATGTTCTCCATTGTTTTTCCAATTACTGAATTATTCATTAGCTTGAAGAAATCTTTTTTAAAGTCATTTTTTTAATCCATTCTAAGTTTCATATTGAATTCTATGTATGATTTTAACCAAGTTGATTCTTCAAGTTTAATTCCCTTGTAAATCTTTGTTAGAACAAGTCCTTTTGCAATGTAGTTTTTTAAAGTTGTGTGATGTATGATGTGATTCCGCTTTGAATTTGAAGTTGGAATGAGTTTGTCAACTTGTTCAGTTTTAATTTTTTTGGGAGCTAATGGATAATCATTATGTGAATCATGTAGTTCTTGAGGGTATTTGAAGTCTACTTCTAATATACATGGGATCTTTCTCCATAAAAGTAATTCTTTTGTATTCATCCGTTTAAATCCATGCGTTGGCAACTTGTTAGACATTGCCCATCCATACAAATTATTAGCATCTAAGTAGGGAATAAACACCAAAGGTTTCTTGGGGTTGCAATTCTCCAAGTATTTATTATTTGCAATTGCATATCTTTTTGTGGCCATGGAGACACCACCACAAATTCCTTTTTCAATCATTACATACATGTCTTGTGGTGATAATAGTTCAAATTTAACATCGGTTAGCTTCAACGCAGCATCCCACACAAGACCCAGACTCATGTAATACCACACGGGATCGAGTTTGTAGTTTTTCATAAATACACTTCTGAAGGACTCAAATATATGGGGCGCCGTTTCGGTCAATATTGCCTTTCTTTAAATACGTTCTGTTTTTAACATTTAAATTCTAACTTTTGCAATATATGTTCTTTTCCAAAATATATACCTGCGCTGTTGAAAGTATCTATCCAGTCTTTGCAAAATTTTGTTCTTATTCATATCCAAAAATATGTCCTAATTAATATTCAAAAATAGTTCTAATTAAAATTCAAAAATATGTCCTAATTAATATTCAAAAACAGGTTCTAATTAATATTCAAAAATAGTTTTTAATTAAAATTCAAAAATATGTCAGAATTAGTGGTGTTTTGAGCTGTTTTCACAATGGAAAACAACCTGGCGGTGGAGAAAGAAAAAGCTGATATCGGAAAAATTCTGGTTTCTGCACTAGAAAGAATCGGTAATCTACGTAATGTGTCGTTGAGTGAAAGTGAAAATACGGAAATTTCACCCACCAGGTCTCTTTCATCAGAAATGGCGATGCTTTTTCCTTCAACGAAACCCAAATCTGAGAGTGACAAAACAGATTTCGAAAGTAGAAAGGGTTGTCGGAAGCGGAAAGCATCTAGTTCACCAAAGCATGTTTGCAAAGGGAGCAAAAAAAAGACAAAATCTTCGTCATCAGTGAGTAGTAAACCAGTTTACAAAGACTTGGTCTTGATACCAAGTGAAAAAATGACATCAGTTCCTACCCATAATAATCGCCTGAAGCTTGAACAGCAAGGCTTCGTCGTTCACGGTTTCCCGTTTGAAAGGCACTGGGATGAAATGGACTTAAGATTAAAACTTTCTCATCATTTTTCTGAAGTGCACATGAACAGCTTCAAGTTTTTGAAGGTACGTTGCGAGCATTAATTATGATTAACGCTGACCTTTGCAGTGTAGAGCTATACTATCGTGGTACAGGTACAGACTGTTATTATTTGTGACTGCTCATCATTGAATTAATATTTTGTATGAGATTGAGCAAACTTTCTATTTTCTATTCCCACGTCAATGTCAACCCCTGATACGATATACATATGAGTATTTTGCCAAGACTTTGTATTTTATTTTGCGTGCTGTCTTTTTGCTGTCTTGTCTGTTTTAGTTTAGTGGATTCCACTGTTTAAAATATACCTTGATCAGTTGCTTCATCACATTTTACCTTTCCCTGTCTCCCATAAAAAAGTCAAACTTACTCATTGCAATGGGTTTAGTATTTGAACTAGAATTATTTGCTCCTGGTGAAAAACAACAGGATCAAGATAGTTGCCACATAACAGGGGCCGGTTGTACGAAGCATGTTTAGCTTAAACAGTGGATAAGCTCAAACTATAAATCATATTTCGATATTCCTTGACACAAAAACTGAAATTTTCAAACAATAATTATGTATATAACCATAGTTTTAGCACCTAAGCTTGGATTCAAAAGATTTAGAAGTTGTGTGAGAGTGTTTTTGGATTCTCACTTATCCATCGTTGACGCTAAACGGGCTTGGTACAACCACCCTCTAGTTGTGCGAAGCCCGTTTAGCGTGAACGGTGGATAAGCTCAAAATAGAAATCATATTTGTGTACTCATTGTACTGCCAAACTAAAAGTTTTTTAAATAAATAAAATAGTTTTGTATTCAACTATCGGTTCAGCTCATAAGATTGGATTCAGTATATTTACAAGATGCTAGAAAGCGTTTTTAAATTCTGGCTTATCCACCGTTTAAGCTAAACGGGCTTCGTACAACCGGCCCCAGATAATTATATAATCGTTCAAGCATACAGCCATATCATATCTACTATTTTCTAAGAACTAAAGAACTGTTGAACAGGATTGTGCTTTCTTTATAATTTAAAATAGCTTTCCCTGGACAGAGCAAATTAACGCCAAATATCCAACATGTATGAGTGGGGCTGGTGCAAATGTTTCCAAAGAGATAAAGTTTTTAAACTCATTTAGCATTAGTGGACCGTGATTATCACCATGAACTGGTTTTCAGTCGCTGCTCGTCTTTGAAAAAACACTAAGGTTCCGTCATTTTGTATTAAACCAAGAAGAAAATTTTCATTATGGTAAACTGTTATAAGTAAAATAATGAGTATACGCAACAAAAGACAATTCAAAAGAAAATTCTGTCAGCTTTGTTTCTGTCGTAAGCTTGAATACACTTCTCGTTATGCTTACGCTTATGCCCGCTACTGCTCGCTACTGAAAAATTGCACACTTTATAATGACGTTTTTTATCGGTAGCTCAAGACTGAGACCCAACAGTTCTTGGTTCAATTATACAATTGTAGTTGTTACACTACTAATTCCTCCAGTGAGAATTATTGTCGTCCGAATGTGTTGCAAGTGCTGTAGATCCAAAACTTTATGCGTGTAGGCTTCGTATGGGACTTTAATCGAACCAAAGCTTGCTGATGGAGTCGAGATGACTGGTGATTTGCTTCTTAGACTATCTGGTCAAGGCGCTGTGTGCATTCGTGCTAATGTGCTAGATGGAGGAAGCAGCAGCGAGGAAGATGACCAAATCCTATTTAATGCACCGTTTGAGGCTCCACTACTCAATGATGATTTTCCATTGGAACTAGTTGATCTTACTGTGGATCATGGTATTTAATGTTGTAGTTTTGAACGTTCCTGCTACGTGAATAGGATTTTGCTGTCATTAATTGAAGAGAACATTGTTACTGCCTGATGAAGTGTATTATTTGTTCTTTTCCTTTAGAATATCTTTCTTTCCGGAATACTTATTAGTTTACACTACAAAAGAGTTGGCTAAGTGATTTCAAACATAAATGACTGTCACTAGCAATAACGTCAACATTTTGTTCGCCTGGCGTCCGCTATAGCATAAGCGTTGTCTACTCACGCACGCTATTATTTGTATCTAGATGGTGTCCATTCCAACAATCTCGAGGAGCAGGCAGATCACACCCAGGTTGACACCAGCGATCAACAACTAGCTAGCGGGACTCCGGAGAGAAGAGCCGATTGCATTCAAATCGAACATGAAAGCCTCCACATAGATGATAGCCAGCTACAGTTTGAGTGTTCTAGTGCAATCCCTGCTCAAGCATGCAGTGATACACAAACTCATTTGCCGCAAGATTTGAATAGTCTACCTGTTAGGGAGATTGCTATAAAAAGAGGAAACGTGTTAAAGGATATGCTAAGTGAATTTCTTGATGACAAAATCTTAAGTTGCGCCATTGAAGTTGTTTTCATCGATAATCGTGGTGAGATAGAAAATGGTAGAGGAGCTGGTCTATTCAAGGAAGCTTTGAGTATATTTTGGTCACAGTATTGCGCTTCTCTCTCCGTTAGTGCAGAAGCTAAGGTGCCTTCAATCCGACATGACTTTCAAAAAGCGGAATGGAAAAGTACAGCAAGAATTCTTGTTGCTGGATTCGTTCAAGCCAATTACTTCCCTACTACCATGTCACTCCCATTTTTTGCTTGTTCCCTCCTTGGAGAAGATTCACTTTCTTCGCAGGTTTTACTGGATTCATTTTACAAGTACGTGTCGAAGGATGAGTATGAAACAATAAGGAAGTACACTTTAAGCGACGACGAGGTTGGCGATCCTGCTGATGATGAAGATGTACTAGAATTTCTCGCAAGTTACAAGTGCTACCGTGTACCCACGAAAGAAGCCATGCCTAAGATAATTATAGAGCTGGCCCACCAAGAAATTGTCCAAAAACCAAAGTATATCTCAAGTATATGGTCCCCAGTCCTAATCCATCTGAAGAAATACCGTGAATTTCAGAACATAGATAATTTGAAGGAGATGTATTCGTCAAAGCAACCGACTGCTAAAAAAATTATAAAGCTGTTTAATGTCTCCCCTACGAGTGACTGCGAGCGACAGTGTTATGACCACCTGAAGCGGTTTATTAAGTCACTGGACGACAATCTCCTTGCTGTCTTCCTGCAGTTCATCAGTGGAAGTGACATCATATCCATTGACAAGATTGATCTGGCATTTAATACCACAACTGGTAATTTGCGCTCCCCAACCGCCCATACGTGTGGTCCATTGTTAGTTATTCCGTCCACTTACCAGACATACAACGAATTGAGTGAAGAATTCACTAACATTTTGCGATCAAGTCCATCATGGTCCTTTGGAATTCTGTGAGGCGACGTTATTTCACTATGTTTGAAGACATTTAGCTCACTTTGTTGCAGTTATTGATGTAGTTATAGTTCGACTACAAAGCAAAAAAATCATATTTTATTCGTATACTAGAAGTTAGTTCTGTCAATACTAGCACCTTCAAGCCAGTTTTCGAATTCAACCCTATTGTGCATAGCGAAACATATTCCCTTGTTGATTTCGCCTTTGGATGAAACAAACATACTAAAAACAGTCATACAAAAGAAACTGCTTCGGTATTTCGGGTCGGAGTAGAAAACTGGCCACGGTCCGTGGTCTGGTAACTGAAACAAAGAAAAATATGCTGTCCCGGAAAGTTTATATATTACGATGTACTGACATAACGCAATTTCTTCCATTAGGAACTTTTAAGAGATTTTATAGTTTACGTATTTTACGTACGCGTGCATATAGAAAGTACCTTAGCAAGGATAACGTTCAAATTACGTTATAAGTATACAAATAGTGCCACATACTGTTGTACTGAATTTCAGTTCTTTTTTTATCAGGTTAATATTTGGATTTGTTTTTCTGATTATCTCATTGTTTTAGTTGCTTTTCAATTTAGACACATTTCAAGTATGTCAACACAACGCATGTAATTCCTTTTCCCGTTGTCGTCAGTGTTTTGATGCTGTTCCAGCTGAGACCTTAAGTATTCTAGCTGAGTATGATTGAGGCAAATGGTTGATTCTGGGATTGAAATCTGGCGATCAGAATCTGACGAAAATGGGCCATCCGGATCGACACCATAGTTCCTGAAATTCCGCTCTTCCAAAATCGATCTGACTGCACTGTAACCGGAGTATGCATTTTCCAGCACTCCACTTGTATACAACTGTATTGGTGACTGCCCGTGCTCCGTGCTCAAACCGTGATGCATCCACTGTTTTTTAATTTCATCAAGACATCGATTTATTCTAGGAATATATATGAGGTGAAGAGCATACATATGTTTTTCATTAAGAGGATCCAGGAGACCGTCTTCTTCTAATTCGCCAAATGTTTTTGCGAAAAAGGTCAAAACACCAGCGTAAATATCCCTATGAGTGCGTTCAACCCTGCAGTTGTGAACGGAGCTGCCGGTTAGCATACTTCCTCTATTAAGGCCACGGTTCTCTAACATGTATCTGGCAACACCCACATTTTCCAGCCCATGGTCACTCCTAACTCGAGACGGTAAACCAAATTCTTCGACTGCGTTCAGAAACTGGCGGAGTACTGTTTCTGCTTTGTTGTTGTTAGCGCAATGTGCATAGATTATTAGTCTGGAGTAACCATCAACACAAACATGAACAACGAGACGGTATCTAATAAGTTTGTGGTTCCCATCTATATGCCACAATGAATTAGGGGTAGGAACTGAGTATTTACGTCTATAAATGGTCGCTCTCCATCTCAATGCTGTTCCCAGTGGGTCTACTTCGCGAAGGCATGCTCGTACTCTTCTGCGCTGAATACGTAATCCACGTGAACGCAATGCACCCGAGAGTCTCTTTTGGCCAATGTTCGGTGTGATAGAACGGATCTCGTTTGTAACTTCTCTTAGTTGTTCATCTTTACGAAATGATAAAAAGGTAATTATTTTGGAGCGTGTGATCATTTGCGCTGTAAGATCTCAGCCGGGCAGCAGCCAGCATAGGTGTACGAACCCAGGAGGGGCACGGGGCCCTCTAGTTTTCAGGTAAAACAGAGCTACTGGGCAAGTCGTAGTTAGTAGGAAAAATATAAAAAAACCTATTCTGCAAAATAGAGCTATAGATTTATAATTTGTTTTTCATGATAACAGGTTGTACATGTAAGTGTTCATCCGAAAACAATACATTGCGCAAATCATATAAAGTCATCTTTACGACTTTTTTTACGATTATTTAACATACTTTGTTCGTCATAATGAATCGCCTGACGACATGAAGCATGTGATGCATTCACACCTACGACAATATGATATTTGCTACGTATAGTTACTACTAATCACGTTCACCAAACTAAATTTTTATTGAATCTGACATATTTGGCATCGATTTTTCATTCGTAGTCAATCAAGATAACTTACGGCACATGTTTTTGATTGATTCTAGGTTAAAATTGATTTATTGTATACCCACAACAGAGATGTTTTTGCTTTATTCTGCTTACAATTTCTCAAAAGAATGGCCTCAGACGCTCAACCACGAATGAGAACCAAAATTTCAAAATTTTCTAGACGGAATCCCCAAGACCCTACTCCAGGGCTCGCGTGCTCCATCCTTCGTTTGAATATTAAGTCAACATAAATGTCGGGTGCACGAAGGTCGTGCCCCCCCCACACTAACATAGAGCCGTGCGCCTATATCAGCCAGTCAAAGGACGATATAGACAGACAGATTTGTGATGGCAATTTTCTCTTCCTGACATATCTTCCTAAGGAATTTTAACATGGTATACTAAACTCGTACTGTTGCGCCTATAATACAGCTTATGTCAGAAAGCTAATTAAACCCCAGTTCAAATTCACTTGTTTGAAAATTACCTTAAGACTGCAAATCAATAATGTTTTACCTGATATGTCAGACCAGCTGCTCTCTTCAGTTTCAACTATACCACTTCTTCGCCGTTTTAAAGTGCTTTCACTGATACCTAGTAAACTTGCAATCCTTCTCCAGCTGAAATGCAAACTACGCAAGAATGTGATGTGTTGATCATCAACAACTATGCACGGTCTTCCAACTCTTCCTTCTCCCACATTTGTGTGACACGCAAATTCGTTTGCGGAACGAGCATCGACGTTTTCTACATCGTCGATATGATCAGAAACATGTGAGATAATCGTTCTCAAAAAATTTATCAATTCACTAGTTGCTGCACGTTGCTCAAATGAGGCTATGTTGGAGTGTAAAAGTTGTAAAGTAATCAAAGCTTCTTTCAATCTGTCTCTTATTTGTTCTAGCTCAACGTCTGTGTCAGAATGCGATTCACGAAATTTTTGGAGGCCAATCAAAACTGACTGCAGTGCATCAAAGAAACTTGCCAATCCTTTGCTGATTCCTTTCTCTTTCGTCCATACAAAAATACTGTTTTACAGCAATAATGGCAGTAAAGGATCAATGCAGTTGAAACTTTAAACGAGGGAGGAAAGTTTGAACTGCATATCTTTTTGAATTTTAATTAGAAGCTATTTTTGAATATTAATTAGGACATATTTTTGAATTTTAATTAGAAGCTATTTTGATTATTAATTAGGACATATTTTTGAATTTTAATTAGAAGCTATTTTTGAATATTAATTAGGACATATTTTTGAATTTTAATTAGAAGCTATTTTTGAATATTAATTAGGACATATTTTTGGGTATAAATAAGAACAAAATTTTATAAAGACTGGATAGATATTTTCAACAGCGCAGGTATATACTTTGGAAAAGAACATATATTGCAAAAGTTAGAATGTAAATGTTAAAAACAGAACGTATTTAAAGAAAGGCAATATTGACTGAAACGGCGCCCCATAATTTAGTTTCGGCGCGACTAATATGTATTTGCCCACTGAGCTCTATTATATATCTGGAGGAACTGCTCTGGCTTTTCGCCTGATCAAAAGTGGGGTCCAAAAACATGGCGGATGAGTCTGGGACGAGCTCGGTATTGACGCCATTTGGTCCCTATTTTTCATGGTAATTACCACTGTCCAAGGCTCAAAACTGAGCCCACGACTAAATTCACACCCCCCTGGTTTTGTATAAAAC